>CM076583.1:1253787594-1253851695 GCA_034641835.2 Pinus albicaulis
CTTATGGCTGATCCACATCCTGAGGCGCATCCTTAGGAACTCATAGCTCCTCATCCGCATGCAAGTGTGGCTCCCTCTCAAGCGAACACTTCATGGCTTTCTCCTCATGAAATTTGATATCCCGTCGCACAACAGTCTTGCGACTGTCTGGAAAATACACACGATAGTTGTGGGGTGTATCAGTGTACCCCAAAAATATACCAACCTCTGCGGTTGGCTCCAGCTTCTTCCTGGCATCCTTCGTCACATGAATGTAAACAGGTGAACCAAAAATCCTCAAATGGGAAATATCAGGCCTCTTACCAGAAAACTCCTCCTCGGGTGTACTCATGCCAAGTATCTTGTGAGGACAACGGTTCTGCACATATACTACAGTATTGCATGCCTCTGCCCACAAGTGAATAGGTAGGCCTTTATCATGCAACATCGCCCGTGCAGCACCCATGATCATTATGTTCTTCCGCTTAGCAACCCCATTCTGCTGTGGGTTATGAGGTGCTATGAGCTCTCTTCGAATTCCTTCTGTGCTACAAAAGTCCTTGAATTCACCAGAGATGAATTCACCACCATTGTCGCTCCTAAGAGCCTTCACCTGCTTCCCCGATTCCTTCTCAACCAGTGCCTTGAACTCACAGAACTTTGAGTATGTCTCGCTCTTATTCTGCATGAATAATATCTAGCACTTCTGAGAATAGTTATCAACAAAGATCACATAGTACCTGTGCTTTGCTGTCGAAGCTACTGAGAAAGGTCCACACACGTCTGTGTGAATTCTCTCAAGGATCGTTGTGGCTCGACTATCCTTCTCGTGAAAGGTGGCTTTCACAAATTTTCCCAAGGTACATCCCTTGCACTGATCTGACTACGCAAGATTACCCTTAGGAAGCCCAGTAGAAATCTGCTGCAGTATCTTCAAAGCTCCATGGTGAAGGTGGCCCAATCTCCGGTGCCACAGCTTGCCATCATCCCAGCTCACCACTCCTTCTGCCTTGCATGCCATTGCTGCGCAGCCATCTACCTGCAATTGATAAAGGTTCTTGACTCGAACCCCTATCTTCCGGGTTTCTCCAGTTGTCTTACTGCGCTGGAAAGCCTTTCCCTCGCTGAAGACAACATCATATCCCTTGTCTTCTAACATTGCCACAAAGATAAGATTCTTCTTCAATCCTGGAACATGCATCACTTCCTTCAATACAAAGGGTTTACCAGACTCCCTCTCAAAGGAAATGGTACCGATACTGGTCGCACTATATCTACCATCATCGCCCATCTCGATGTGCACTCCAAGATCTTTCTCATCCGTATCGAAACAAATCTCGATCGTCCATGAAAAGACGCACCACCGTCCAAACCAAATCGAACCCATCACACTTCTGGATACCAAGCATGTGATCAACGAAAACTAGCCTCAAACTGGGAGGCCAATGCCTCTCCCGCTGCAGATCCAACAACCTTCTTATTTTTCTTCTTCTGCGGACAATTTGTGGCATAGTGTCCGTGCTGGTGACAGTGAAAACACTTCACCTTGGACATGTCTTGCTTCTTGCCTTTCGCACCAGACTGAGAAGCCTTCTTTCTCTTCCCCTTCTATGCTTTGGTAGCCAACCACATTTCTCTTCATCGATGCCTTTCATGAAGATCCATCCCTAGTGCTCCGCTCATTTCCTCAGACAAGATCCAACCAAAGTCGCCCCATCCCGGAAATTTTTCGACCATCGATGGAGAGTCCCGATAGGAATGTCAACTCTAAATTTCTGAGGCCAAAGGAGATTGCAAGCTCACCAATTCTCATCATCTACAAACACCCCCACACTTCCCATCTCATCCCTGCATTGGGTGAACTTCGTGAGGTACTTGGGCATACTGTCGCCTTTCTCCATCTTTATGTTTCTGAGTTTATCCTTGAGCGCCAACTTCCTCTGGTCGCTCTTGCTTTGGAATAAATATATCAACGCTTTCCACATCAAGTATGGAGAAGCTTTACCATGCAGGCTGGACACTATGTGATCCTTCACGCCCTCCAACAGAATCCTTCGACATTTTGTTGTCTTCTTTTGCGAAGCCTGAACTTGAGTAGCGTCAGTAGGCTTTGGGACTTCAACATCTATGAACTCCTCCAACTCGTTGTCATCTAACACTACCTCCATCCTATCCTTCCATGAAATATAATTCGAGCTGCCTTCAAGGGCATACTCCAATCGCAATTCGTTGAAAGACATCTCGACTTTCGACACCAAGAAAACACTGCTGCCAATTCGAATTCCACCAGCTCAAAACTCAACCGCTTTTGATCTGAAATCATGAGAACAAAGTATTTCCAGTACAGAGATTGACTGTAGGGGCATTTACTGGATATCTCACCTTTCAAGGAAAGGATGAATCCAGAGGCTACCTGGCCCTCTTACAGACTCTGCTTAAAGAAATAAAATGTAATCACTGTAATAGATCCGATGATCAACTTTTGCTCCGATACCATGTAGAATTTGAATAATAGATGAGTTATTCACTGAGATTATCCTGATTACACACTATTTGAGCTTCATGCATAATACATAACCTCTTCTACCATTTATCATCAATTTGCAGAATTAAAAACAATTGCATGCACACATTGAAACATTAATCAATCACACATATCAACACAGTATGTAATGGGGAAAGCTTACAGCTGAAAACCCCCAACTATCTGTATATTATAATTATAGAGAACATGTAACAATACATAGCACAAACTCCTCACAAGCTCTCAGCACTATCTCCAATTGTTACACACTAACTAGCTCAGATATGAACAAGTCACAAGTTCAAATCTCCTCCACCTATTAGCCTACCTCTATTGCGCAATCCAAGATGAATAATGATGAGATCCAAGTTTCGAATCCCACTGGATTGTACTGTGCAATCCTCATTGGAAATCTCAATCAATGTGTGTGCAAATCTCATGCACAGCTATAGTCACAACTGATAGTAGACTCATCCTTTCACCCACCTCTAACACTAGTCTCCACTGAACTGTCCATGCACTGCAGTTAACTGATGTATTCTTTAGTTTATTTATGAGTTAATAATTAGTGAATTAATTAATAATTAATTCCAACCACTCATCACTAGTGTATTTATCAGTTAGACTAAATACAACTAGTTCAACTAAGTTAAACCGAACACAACTCCATCAACTGTCTCATCAACTCCACCAAACTCTGACACATGAGTTCCAACTGAAGTCAACCATGCAATAGCTCAACTAAACCCTAGGAATAGCGTAATTCCTTCTACCAGCTGCATGTGCCACATTCGTAGCTCGAACTGAAGTGATCCAAGAGGATAAGATAATGTTTATATTCCAAATATTATTAAGAGCTAATAATATTCGACTGATCTATTTTTAGACTGGCAGTCTAAAAATAGACTCCGCCCAGTATGTCTAAAAATAGAGTTCCATCTATTTTTACCAACTTGACCAACCATCCTTAAATAGCATCCTGCAACTCATAGACCATGATCCATATGTCTAAATATAGACATAGTCTAAAAATAGACTTTGCGCCAAAAATAGCCTGCGGGCCCACTTAGTGAAGGCGACTTCTTTTCACTAAGCTCCATCATCTTGTTGCATTCTCAACAGGTGAAAGTGTACAAGATTATTGTGTGAGATTTAATGCAGTATATAATGCTATCCCAACTGAACTCAAACCCCCCATAGGGTTATATTTGCTCAAATTTCCATATGTTTTCGATGCTGACATGGCATATCAGCTACGAGAACGTGATCCTACCACACTTGAAGACATGCAGAAAAACGCTGTAAGCGTAGAAGAAAATCTGTCGGCTAAAAGAGCACAGACGAGAGGTGAAAATAGAGTGACTGTAAAGGAGGAAGCATCCTCTTCAGAAGCTAAGATGGATACTTTGATCCGAACAGTGGAGAAGATGGTTGATCAGTTGACCATTTCAGATAGACCTGAAGCACAAATTAGGAATCCAAATTTCAGAGGACAGAAGCAGCCCCAATTTCGAATCAAGCAGAGGGAACATAAAGCACAAGACCAAGCAGCACAACATCAGCAGATCAGAACTCCTTTGCAGCAAAATTATGTTCAGGGAATGGAAACAGATGATGATGATGATCCGATAGTTGAAGCTAACCATTTTTTCACTGCCGATGGTACGCCCATTTTTCTAATAGAAGATGAAGAATATGCAGAGATTCCAGACACTCAGAGGGATGAAGATTTCATATTGGCCAATGATGTAGCGATGAAGGAAGAGTCTGATGATTATCAAAGAGGATATATGAATGCTTTTTCAGTGCAACAGAAGCAGTATACTTTGAGGAGCAGAGAGGTGCCAATCATTCCCATTCATAAAATAAAAGAGCTGCAATAAAAAAATGACTCTTCAAATACTCAAAGGAAAGGGAAATAGCCTACTGATCCATCTTCCAACAAGGAATCATCGACAATTAACATTGCAAATGAGAAAAATAATCAACCAAGTGCGACAAAGGAGCAAGCGGAGAAGAAATATATTCCCGTCAAAGAGGTAGAAAAGGTTCCATCCTTTAATTTAGAGAATGAAATTGCTAAGCTGAAGGTGTCTATTCCCTTAATTGAGTTGATGAAAAACAACACTTATAAACACTAGATATCTATATTTTTGCAAATAGACTCTATGTCGGATATGGTGAATGTTGAAGATGATTATCCCGAACTCATTTTTGGCCCAGCCATAGAAGGTCAGTCTGAAGATAGTGAAGTCCCCCCCTTCTACCTGAGTCTTAGATTGCATGAGTTCATTTTACATAATGCTATGTTGGACTCCGGAGCCTCTCACAATTTGATGCCCAAAGCCATAATGGAGAAGTTGGGCCTTGATATTACCCACAAATACCATGATTTGTATTCTTTTGACTCTAGTAGGGTCTGTTGCATTGGTCTTATCAAAGACTTGGTAGTATCTTTAGATCAAATCCTAGCCAAGAATGTTTTGATGGATGTGGTTGTTGTCGATGTTCCACCATGGTTTGGAATGCTTTTGTCCAAATCTTGGGGTGCAAAACTCAAGGGAACCATACAACTTGATTTCTCTTATGCTACCATTCTCGTGTTCGGTCAATTGAGAAAGCTATACAAGGAGAAGAAAATGAAATATATGATCACTAGCAAAGAGAAGCCAGTTAATCATCCAATTAATGTTGTCCACAGAGATTTGGAGTCATTTGTATTATATTCAGATAGTGGTTTGAATGATGAAACTATCCAGTTAGTAGAAGTAGATGAGGTACCTGAAATTTCAGAGAATTTTAGGGAGGTCCTTAAACAGGAAAAATAAAAAGAAGCAAGCCTTTCTGAGCGTTCTACCTGCCAGTAGCAAAGGGACAGTGAACAGAAGGAAAATGCAGAAATTAGTCAAGATAAGTTAGAGAAAGAAACAAGATTTCAGCATCTAGAAGAAGAAGAAGAAGGCCTTTGGAGCATGGATTTTGACGGAGCTGTTGGGAAGGACGGTGTTGGTATAGGAATTTGGATTGGGAGCCTTTTTTTTCAACCTAAAAAATTTACTAGTAATGTTAGAGTATGTGCTTACAAGTTGGCCTTTGACTGCTCTAACAATGTGTTAGCCCCTTATGAATTCCTTGACAAGCAAGCAAGGGGCTAGATTGTTTCGTAAGCCTTCAAGGAATGCATTTCCCTTGAAAACGCATCATCCTTGAAGTCTCGTTAATTTCCCTGCCTTTGACTGTTTCCCTCGGCTAATCTGTTCTCAATGAACCTTGCTGAATGACTAAATTTTACTCAAAAGGGCCTTATTTCACCCCTTGTATCTCTGCAGATTCCCCCCCATTTTATCCTTTTTCCTTTTCACCAAGTCCCCTTTGTTCCCCCTAAATTCCCCCTTACCTCCCAAATTTCCCAAAAAATTCCCCTTGAATCCTACCTTTGCCCTTTATTTGGCTAAATTTCCCCTTTTTCTTCCCTATCGTTGCCCTCTCTAACTTTTAAAATCCATTAAAAATGGGTTAAAAACCCACTTTTCAACCATATGATAGGCCTAGCCCCCCCCCCCCACTAGCCCCTTCAACCACTTCCCACACATGCCCGTGCGCTAGGACCGAGCGCTTAAGTCCTAAGCGCTAATCGCATTGGAAGATCGGAGCCAAATGCAAAAATTCCTTTGTAACATCAAATTTCCCGATGCGATTGGTTTTATTTGTTAAGTCCCACGGCTTGTTTTTCAGCCATTGATCTGTTATCGGGATCAGATGGCCTGCGCATATCGTAAACCTTCGCAATCGCAAGTATTATGTTTTTCCCTCCGATCGGCCATCGCAAACACTTGCGATGCGATTGATCGCATCCCGACCGTCCATCCTCCCCGCCGATCCGACGGTCATCGCTCCTCCTGCCTAATCGCAATCAGAAGTTGCAATGCGTCACCCGTGTCCCTCCTCCGATTTTCGATTGCAATTGTAAATCCTGGATCCAACGGTCAATGCTCGATCGCGCTCCCACCGCCGATCGCAATCGCAATTTTGAAATGTGTCACCCCCGTCCCGCTCCGATTTGCGATTGCGATTCCATATGGGTCCCACCTCATACGCATTTCCATTGCATTTCATGGATTTTCTATGTATTTCCACCAAAGTTCAAACTTTTCATTTTTGCATTAAAATCTTATGTTTCATATGTATTTCGCCCATTTCATATGTCATCCCACAGATTGATCTCCGTTGTTGATCTACGCCTCCACACCATGATCGAACGGTCCACGATGCATTTCTTCGTCAAACCCTATTGTTCATCATTTATACCATATCATTGCATTTTCACCGTTTTTTCACATAAACCACTGTCTCACCACTGCCACTCTATCATTTCCTCTGCCCACCATAACCAGTCTTCCCTTTGCAGGGATTTCATGACCAGGTTACGTGTTTTGCAGGGTTGTCCAATGGTGAAGGCCGCCATGATTACATAGTCTTCATTTCAGCGGCCAAAGACGTAGAAAGGACCATGGTGCAGAGGCCTAAGCCATGAAGAAAGCCTAGGACAGAGCCTTGCGGGACTTTCATTAAAGGGGCAAAGTTTAAACTCTGTACATTTCTCCCCAGAGCCATTAAAAGCCCAGACTTCGCAGTCAGAAGGCAGCGTGCAAGCAGGCAAAGAGTATCAATGGGCAGCAGAAAGTTTGAGTCACGCAATAGAGGATCTTGAGCCCTTTTTCCAGTGATTTGAAGGCAAGATACCAGGTCAAAGACATTATGGGAAATATTATCAGAGATTCACATCAGCAGAGTATTTTTCTCCATAAAAGGACGAGTGCCCATAATTCTTTCACTCCATGCCGTGCTCCAGTGAAGAAATTTCCGCCCTGACACAGTACTATGCTACCAGAGCAGTTGTTAATGCGGTATGGTAGACCATCCAGTCAATTGTGCACCAGTTTGTTTATTCACCACAGTACTACAGAGTATTGCTACAGTCAGATTAAATCAAGACCACGCTAGAGTAAATGGAAGCTGGAGAAGATCACTCCTTCATTCCAAAGGTACCAGGGATAAATGTAGAGAGTTAAAACAGAATGGGCTTCGGCCCTATCCTTCTCTTCTTTGTTTTAATGTTTCATTTAGTGCTTCACCTACGTCCTCGGCTCTTCTTCTGCTATAAAACTCAGGAAGAAATTATTGTAAGGGTTGTTGATTGGATATCAGTAGAATGCAAGTTGTTCTCTTGAGACAAGTTCTCTATGTAAGACTGTAAGATAGGTTGAGGAAGGTTTTCAGACATAATAACAAGATTTTGGCTATGTTGTACTTGACTAGTTTTTTCTTAATATAGAAAGCACATTTCTTTGGATCCTGATCTAAAGCTGAGGTGATGTTTTCCTATCTATGTGTTTATTCCCATTTCATTTCATTTCTTCTGGCTTGCATCAGAAATATGGCATGAGATTTTCCCTTGTTAGGCACCTCATGTTTCTGCTCTCCTTGCCTTAATGTTTTCTGCTTAATGTGTTGTCTGAGAATATATTTCAAATGGTTTAACCACTGTAGTGGATGATATTTCCTACTAGCTAATGTATGAATTATTGAATCTATTTCTTAGATGTTCTTGCTAGTGTTTAATTGAATGAATCGGTAATGCTAGGAGTTTAGAACGCAATCTCTTTCTCTCTAGGATCCTTTCAGTCTCTTAAACCTATCTAAGTTCCCTCAAGCTGCTTTTAACCACCTTTGAGAGTTGCCTATGAGTATGTCCAAGCAGGTCTGGAGTTAAATGACCTCTGACCTAATCTATAGACAGAAAATTGGTGTTTATCTCCCTTTCCACCTTTGCACCTTGTTCTCCTTATTGTTCCATTCCACCAAATCATTTTAGGATCCAATGCTTTAGATGACTAGCCCAATTGAAAGTTTGCATGTTGATAGCAAGTAAACCATTTCCTGACTCCATTTCCCAATGGCCTTGATGTTCTCTGATTTGCCTCTCCTTTGCCTAAAATCTCTCTTGTTCATCCTTGTTCTATATTGAACCCTTCCTTCCTGATTCCCAACAACCAAACTTCAAATCAAACAAACAAACCTTGTGCCAATAACTAGCCTAATATCATCAAAACATTGAGCTTCAAAGACATAAACCCCTTTCTCATATAGAGAGATCCCTCTCTGGACCGAGGAGGGCTAGATCCTAAGGTCTGAAAGTGGTTTGATGTTGTCTCATCTTTTGGTATTTCCAACCTTGCCAAAACATGGGAACCCCAACATAATGGCGACTCCGTTGGGTACTTTCTGAAATACTCTCCATCGTACTATATCATAAGCCTCAGAAACCTTCAATCTCTGGTTAGGTTGGCAGTTAAACAGTCTCGTTCTCACATCAACCTCTATACCATTTGTTGTGTTTTCCCATACTCTTGGACAGAGTCTGGAAAGGGCCAGGCAGCCTTCGGATCTCACACTCTTTTAGAGGTGACATATCTGGTAAATGCCCTCCCAGTCAATCTTTGGTTAGAGTTTGTTGTGTCTTGAAGATATCCTCAAAAGGGGACATCTCATAAGCACTGTGGTGGACAGTGTACCCTCCAAAAACATCCTAAACCTTCCACCTGGAAACTCCATATTCCCTAAACGATTCAAAGATTCCACTGGTGACCAGTAGGCCTGCTGATTATCTTGGTTCACATTAGACTCCACTGGAATACCAGCCTCCATCACAACATCAACCACAATAGTAGTAACAAGTAGGGTTAAGCTGCTTGGTCAGAAAACAACATTCTGGCTTCTATAACCATCCACACAAGAGCTTACCCTAACCCAAACCCACCTGAAATATTTGACAACCCTGCGAACATCCTCAAGGGAGCTCCTACACCTAAAAGACCAACTATTTCCAGCCACATCTATAGAGCTAAGTCTGCACCAGAAGACCTTACAGCTCTATCACACTTTCACCTTGACCAAGACCCACCTAATAGATTACCAATAACTAGGTCATTCAGTGATCTAGATTAGCTAGGCCTTGAGCTTCTCGGTTCACCATCTCATAGTGGTCAACACATTAGGGACGGAGGAACCCCTCCATCTACACCTCCTGAAATTCACTTCATCCAAAAATTGGGGCTCTCCCACCCTAAATCTGCTCAAAAAACCTCTGCTGGTCTTTGTGTCCCTGTCATCCATATACCAGCTGCCCAAGTTAACCCTTTACCTCAACAGAATATCATCATGGCAACCTAGTATGCACCTTTGGTGTTACCTCAGCCTCTAGTGCCCTTACCAAATGATTATCAATCGAAGATCCCACATTTCATTGCCAAAGAGTCCATCACATCCCAGCAACACGTAGATAAGTGATGCAGGAGCATCTAAACCCCTTCCTAATTAAAGAGGAATCCAAGCAGAGTGAGGAAGACGTGGACAGTCGAGCTGAACGAAGGGAGGAAAATCTGCTCTAAAACAGATTTAAAGAGGATTTGATGGATATGTTATCTGCCATGCACGCATTATGGAGGGCTTCTGTTGGAGAAAAATAAGGAGAGGATCTGATCGGATCCTTCCTTTCTAAACGCTTCTTATATATATATAATGTAACAGGGATAGAGAATGTAATACAGAGCGATAGATAGACATTTGTGTGGGAAATTGAGTGAGAATACAATGTAATCGGTGTGGATTTATTGGCTAAGGCTGAAATGTCTTAGATTCAAGCGATTTTGAATATAATCAAAACTATAGATTTTGTCGTTTTCTGCATGTTGAGTCATGGGTTTTTTTATAGTTTAAATTTATGAATTAAATCCTCTGTTGTGAGCCTGTTGATCGACCATCGATCAGTCAAAGGATCGATGGCGATCTAAAATGTTGTTTAATTGTTATATATGGAGGTTGACAAGAATTGTGTGTATGATGTGGATGGAGTTAACGATTGAATTGCCACAGTCGAAAGTTGTTGAACAACGTGTTGAGTATGTATTCTCCATGTGAAGTCGAACCAGCATGCTGGGATAACACTCAGCAACACATAAGCAAGTTGGACGGTCAAAGTGTGTGGGACACAGAATTCATTTTAGATTCTGTCTATTTTGAATAGAACAGTGAATCGATCAGAGGCAGGGCGCCTTAGTGAAATCTTAAAATTCGATCTGCAAGTTAATTGAAGATGCAGGAACGAAACATCAATCAAATCCGTGGGAGACTGGTCGGTCAATTTTTGAATGGAAAGCGTTCCCAACTTGGTGTAATGGATCAATCGAATTGCAGATCTGGAAGGTGAAATTGATGAGTGCATTGCAAATTTCCGATTTCCTATTGTATCGGATCGGAGCAGTGAAGACTTGCATCGCATCGGAGTTGGTGGAGTGGCGGACTGCCGATATTTATAAGAGGTGGCTGTATATGTTTTGAGATCCGTATATGTGGATTGGAGTGAATTTCATAAGTTTCCCATGTATTTGTATTATGGACGTGAGATTTTTGTAATGTTTGCGATAGTTGTTTAGACTCCTATGTATGGATGGCTCGATTTCAATGTAGATCCACGGGTGTAATTTAAAAGGCTTGAAGCCTAGAACGCTTCCGACATGACTTGTGGGCCCATAACCCACAGGTCAAGGATCAAAATTTATACATGAAAAGGGATTTTGGTGATACCCCAAGATTTATTTTCATCAAGTGGTATCAGAGCAGGGAAAGGATTTCCTGTGAGAAGGAAGAAGAATGCAGGCAGAAGGGGAAATAGGTACAGTTGTGTTAAAGATGGAGATTTTATGGTCTTACCGTCATGCGGATGGCGGCAGCGAAAGGTGAGAAGATTTACAGCAACCTAGAGCAAGGTGTGCTCAATTGGTTCCAGAGGAGAGGACCAGAAGGATGCCAAAATACCGAGTGAGGAGGGCTTGGTGAGGTATCGTGTAGCAGAGGAGACTGTTACTGCAGAGGTTGGTTGCAGCTCACAGAAGATCATGAAGGCAGTTCCACTGAAGGAATGCAGTGGATATAATTGCTAAAGACAAGGAGAAGAATATGACCAGGAGGTCATAAAATTTTTTTTGTACCTCGGGAGTCTGATGCAGGAGCATCTAAACCCCTTCCTAATTAAAGAGGAATCCAAGCAGAGCGAGGAAGACGTGGACATTCGAGCTAAACGAAGGGAGGAAAATCTGATCTAAAATAGATTTAAAGAGGATTTGATGGATATGTTATCTGCCATGCACGCATTATGGAGGGCTTCTGTTGGAGAAAAATAAGGAGAGGATCTGATCGGATCCTTCCTTTCTAAACGCTTCTTATATATATATAATGTAACAGGGATAGAGAATGTAATACAGAGCAATAGATAGACATTTGTGTGGGAAATTGAGTGAGAATACAATGTAATCGGTGTGGATTTATTGGCTAAGGCTGCAATGCCTTAGATTCAAGCGATTTTTAATATAATCAAAACTATAGATTCTGTCGTTTTCTGCATGTTGAGTCATGGGTTTTTTATAGTTTAAATTTATGAATTAAATCCTCTGTTGTGAGCCTGTTGATCGACCATCGATCAGTCAAAGGATCGATGGTGATCTAAAATGTTGTTTAATTGTTATATATGGAGGTTGACAAGAATTGTGTGTGTGATGTGGATGGAGTTAACGATTTAATTGCCACAGTCGAAAGTTGTTGAACAGCGTGTTGAGTATGTATTCTCCATGTGAAGTCGAACCAGCATGCTGGGATAAAACTCAGCAACGCATAAGCAAGTTGGACGGTCAAAGTGTGTGGGACGCAGAATTCATTTTAGATTCTGTCTATTTTGAATAGAACAGTGAATCGATCAGAGGCAGGGCGCCTTAGTGAAATCTTAAAATTCGACCTGCAAGTTAATTGAAGATGCAGGAACGAAACATCAATCGAATTCGTGGGAGACTGATCAGTCAATTTTTGAATGGAAAGCATTCCCAACTTGGTGTAATGGATCGATCGAATTGTAGATCTGGAAGGCGAAATTGATGAGTGCATTGCAAATTGTGAAGCAGAATCTGGATCGGATCGGTAAGAAGTTAAGAAGCACGAGTTGAGTGGGTGAAGCGGGCCATGGAAGTATTTATAAGCGAAAATTGTATATGTTTTAGAGATCCGTGTCTAATAGTTAGGTGAATTTCACATATTTCCCATGTATTTGTATTATGACCGTGAGCTTTACAGCAATGTTTCGCGATAATTTGTTTAGACTCCTATGCCAGCGGATGGCTAGATTTCAATGTAGATCCACGGGTGTAATTTAAAAGGCTTGAAGCCTAGAACGCTTCCGACACGACTTGTGGGCCCATAACCCACAGGTCAAGGATCAAAATTTATACATGAAAAGGGATTTTGGTGATACCCCAAGATTTCTTTTCATCAAGTGGTATCAGAGCAGGGAAAGGATTTCCTGCGAGAAGGAAGAAGAATGCAGGCAGAAGGGGAAAGAGGTACAGTTGTGTTAAAGCTAGAGATTTTATGGTCTTATCGTCGTGCGGATGGCGGCAGCGAAAGGTGAGAAGATTTGTAGCAACCTAGAGCAAGGTGTGCTCAATTGGTTCCAGAGGAGAGAACCAGAAGGATGCCAAAAGACCGAGTGAGGAGGGCTTGGTGAGGTATCGTGTAGCAGAGGATACTGTTACTGCAGAGGTTGGTTGCAGCTCACAGAAGATCATGAAGGCAGTTCCACCGAAGGAATGCAGTGGATAGAATTGCTAAAGACAAGGAGAAGAATATGACCAGGAGGTCATAAAAAATTTTTTGTACCTCGGGAGTCTGATGCAGGAGCATCTAAACCCCTTCCTAATTAAAGAGGAATCCAAGCAGAGCGAGGAAGACGTGGACAGTCGAGCTGAATGAAGGGAGGAAAATCTGCTCTAAAACAGATTTAAAGAGGATTTGATGGATATGTTATCTGCCATGCACGCATTATGGAGGGCTTCTGTTGGAGAAAAATAAGGAGAGGATCTGATCGGATCCTTCCTTTCTAAACACTTCTTATATATATATAATGTAACAGGGATAGAGAATGTAATACAGAGCAATAGATAGACATTTGTGTGGGAAATTGAGTGAGAATACAGTGTAATCAGTGTGGATTTATTGGCTAAGGTTGCAATGCCTTAGATTCAAGCGATTTTGAATATAATCAAAACTATAGATTTTGTCGTTTTCTGCATGTTGAGTCATGGGTTTTTTATAGTTTAAATTTATGAATTAAATCCTCTGTTGTGAGCCTGTTTATCGACCATCGATCAGTCAAAGGATCGATGGCGATCTAAAATGTTGTTTAATTGTTATATATGGAGGTTGACAAGAATTGTGTGTGTGATGTGGATGGAGTTAACGATTGAATTGCCAAAGTCGAAAGTTTTTGAACAGCGTGTTGAGTATGTATTCTCCATGTGAAGTCGAACCAGCATGCTGGGATAACACTCAGCAACGCATAAGCAAGTTGGATGGTCAAAGTGTGTGGGACGCAAAATTCATTTTAGATTATGTCTATTTTGAATAGAACAGTGAATCGATCAGAGGCAGGGCGCCTTAGTGAAATCTTAAAATTCGACCTGCAAGTTAATTGAAGATGCAGGAACGAAACATCAATCGAATCTGTGGGAGACTGATCGGTCAATTGTTGAATGGAAAGCGTTCCCAACTTGGTGTAATGGATCGATCAAATTGCAGATCTGGAAGGCGAAATTGATGAGTGCATTGCAAATTGCCGATTTCCTATTGTATCGGATCATAGCAGTGAAGACTTGCATCACATCGGAGTTGGTGGAGTGGCGGACCGCCGATATTTATAAGAGGCGACTGTATATGTTTTGAGATCCGTATATGTGGATTGGAGTGATTTTCATAAGTTTCCCATGTATTTGTATTATGGCCGTGAGCTTTTTGTAATGTTTGCGATAGTTGTTTAGACTCCTATGTATGGATGGCTCGATTTCAATGTAGATCCACGGGTGTAATTTAAAAGGCTTGAAGCCTAGAACGCTTCCGACACGACTTGTGGGCCCATAACCCATAGGTCAAGGATCGAAATTTATACATGAAAAGGGAATTTGGTGATACCCCAAGATTTCTTTTCATCAATACAAAATGTGAAATATCAAATATCCTAAAAGTTTCACCCCTGACATGTAAAGTAAATATTTATAACTTAATAATATATATAAACCATAACCACCATCATCTAAGAACTGATTAAATATTACCCCATGAACCATGAGTGCTGGAAAAATTTGTATATGCAACAGTCAGCTTTATCGGAAATTAGCTTTGAGAAAACAAGATAACCAAGTAGATTATAGTATTAAATTAACTTATATACCATAGGCATATCCACTGCTACCAGCAGGCGTCCATAGCCTCGACAGAGATGCCTTTTTAATCCATTGAGATGCCAGTGTCCCATCTATTAGAAATAAGTACATATTTGCAAAAAGCCTTTCAATTTACTTAGATGTCAACTAAAGATCATTGTTTTGGCATGGTAACCAGTTAATAACAATGCAATTCACGGGAGCTAACAAAAATGAAAAATTCATCTCGTGATGAGACCTCTTGTGCTTCAGTTTTATGACTGAAGGCCATTACCATGGCTTGGTGACTAGTAGTGGTAATGTCACTTTATTAGGACCTATGATCATGGTAGGTTAGTTCGTGATGAGACCTCCTATCCTCCAGTTGACCATTTATGTTTAAAATTCAACTATATTTTTCGTTAATCAATAACATATTACTTAATAGATGGGGTGGTAGGTCAGCTCCTTAAGAGCTAGGGATGGCGTAAAAAGTTGTGTAGTAACTATTTTCAACTTTGATAATTTTGATTCTCAAAAACTAATAACCTTAAAATGACTTTTGATAAATATATTTTTCATTGTTGATATTGGGGTTGAGGAACAGTTCATTAGATAATGACGAAAATATTTAAATGCAATTCTATGGTCATTGCCATAAATTTTACAAGATCAGGGATTTGACCAACTAGGAAAGTTGAAATTTGACATGATGAACTCATCTGTGCATAATTATTCCTTAAAAATAAGATTATGTTTATAGATAAACAAAGATAAATTGATGACCCAATCATTATGTCAAAGAGGGCCTAGACCATTAAAAGTATTTCCCATTCACCAAAGAGAAAAAAAAATCATAAATACCTGCATATGTTGAATTCAATGTGGGAAAGGGGAAAAATAATGATGTTAGGAAGGTGACATGAAGGAGGATTAGTCACTTTACAAAATAATGAGGAATCAAGAGTGAATCATTCCTGACAAGACTTACTATAATAGTTATCCTTTAAATATGAGACCTCCCCCCAGGTAAAGTATGTTTGTCATCAGTCATATTTGATCATGTCATAAGTAAAATAAATCCATGGAGTCGATCAAGGACGTACTTGGAGACTTACCTTGGCAGAGTAAAAACACTGGAGCAGTAACAACACCAAGTACTTAGAAAAATATCACCATGGAGTAACATCACCGAAGGAGTAACATCATCAGAGGAGCAACAACACTGGACACTTGGAAAATTTTAGAAGGAGTAACATCCAACACTTAGAAAAAATTTCTGGAGTAACAACAGTGACGGATTCACAGCACTGAAGGAGTAATAGCAGTGAAAAATTCACAACATTGACGGAGTAGCAGCAGTGATAGATTCACATCACCGACGGAGTAACAAAATCCAGAGTAACAACGATGCGAGTAACAACGGTGCGAGTAACAACATCCGAAGTAACAACAGTGCAAGTAACAACATCCAAAGTAAGAGCATCCACAGTAACAGCAATGTGATTAACAACATCCGGAGTAACAACAGTGCGAGTAGCGGCATCTGGAGTAACAACAGTATGAGTAACAATAGTGCGAGTAATAGCAGTGTGAGTAACAACATCTGGAATAACAACAATGCGAGTAACAACATCCGAAGTAACAGTAGTGCGAGTAACAGCATCCGGAGTAACAGTAGTGCAAGTAACAACATTCGGAGTAACAACAGTACGAGTAATAGCATCCGGAGTAACAACATCTAGAGTAATAGTAGTGCGAGTAACAACATCGGTAGTAACAATCATGTGAGTAACAGCATCCAAAGTAACAACAATACGAGTAACAACAGTGCGAGTAACAACATCTGAACTAACAGCAGTACGAGTAACAACAGTGCGAGTAACAACATCCGGAGTAACAACAATGCGAGTAATAGCATCTGGAGTAACAACAGTGTGAGTAATAGCAGTGCGAGTAACAACATCGAGAGTAACAACATCTGGAGTAACAACATCACTAAATTTAAGAACTCGCTCTTTTTATTTTGAGAAAAAAACAAAGAAAATGTGACTTTGAAGTTAACAATACCTCAAGCGTAAAAACATAAGAAAAAACAAAAAATAAATGACTCTTTATTGAAAACCAATAAATAACTTAAGTTACTATGGTTATGATTTTTTTTGCAGCAATGTTGTTTGTGAATGGTGAATAAATGGAAAAATGGTTTTTTCTTCTTTTTTTTTTTGGAAATGACTTGGATCTTCAAATAGAAATCAATTCTTCATTTCTCATGTTATAAATCCGTTAATTGATGAAAAATATTCATGTTTTTTTCTCTGTGTGAGGAAACTTCTTTGAAAATATTTCATTTTCATTGTCTTCAAGAATCACTTGTTCATAAATTGACCTCATTTATTCCCCTCGGACCTGCAAAAAACGAGTGTCTACTTGCAATAAAACATGAAATCATGGAAGAAGAGAGGTGATCGGGCTCTCCTAATCCAATAAATATGAAAAAAAACAATTAGTTACTCTATAAAAAAAATCCATGGAAAAAATAGCAAAGTAAAATTAATTTATTACCTGCGGGAGAGTGGTGGCCAACCATACTAACCAACAGTGTTTCAATGATAACTTCTTTGTTTTTCGTCCGCTTTGAGTGATTCCAAAACCAAATGAAAGTGAATTCAAAGAGATGTCTCCAATAGAAATAGGTTTTAAAAATTCCATGTAATGGTATGTTAAATTTGCTTAGAAAAACCTGCATAATAGAGTCATTTTCGATTTTCCAGCTCAGACCAACAGTTGATATTTCAAGCATAACTTTTTCATTTGATGACGGATTGAATTGATTCAAACTAGTGATTAAATTTTATTAATTTTTATATCTTCAATATAAATATGTTTTGAAGGAAAGAATCATTGATGGGTCAAATACGTTAGTGAATAGCTAGGAAAACAGAGTTTCAAGAGTGCTGATTTATGATAAGCAGTCAGTATTTTGGTCATAACTTCCTCATACAATATCAAAATAAAGTGATTCAAATTGAATTGTAAACTATATTCATGGGGGAATATACCATAGAAACAAGTTTCCAAAATCTAGTCATTTAAGCCTCCAAAAACGGACTATCGCAAATCTGTTCCTTAGAAGCCTACTAGACATCCTGTCATTGTTTTGGTCGTAATTTTTTTGCTTCAAATCTAAATCGAGTGATTCAAATTGGGTTAGAAATTAGATATAAATTTTTATGTAATAAATAAAAAGATCTTAAAAATACACCCATTTGGTACCTCAAAACATGACTGTACCGACTGTTTTTCTAGAATTTTCATCAAGCGTGCAAGCCATAAGATATGATAATCAAGGAATTTTTCCAAAAAGGTGACCAAAATGAATATTAGTGTTTGTAGAAATTTCATTTTCAATATAATACATATACATAGAGAAATAAATTTGAATATTGATCACCGATGTTTCAATAGCGTATTGCAACAAAAACATCTATTTTTACATATAAAGAAATTTATTTATTTATTTATTTAGCTCCGAAAAACACCTTGTATTTTATTTAAGCTAGGGGGTTTAATGTTTTGAAGAAATATTAAATTTCATGTAAATATTAATATTATTTTGAGTGATTAATTATATTTTAATTAATTATTTGTGAGAATTTGTAAATGTTTCCAAACAACTGGAAACATGAGAGAAATTAGTTTCAAGATAATTTAGAATTAATGATGGAGCCTAAGTTGGAATTAGTTTCAAAGTTTTAGGGATAAAAATCTATCTTTTAGGGATGTTGAGAGATTTAGGGATTTGTTGAGATTTTAAAGGGATAGAACTCAATTTAGTGCTTTTTTATTTTGTATAAATTAGAAGGCCTCAAAGGCAAATAAGATAGGTAGAATAGACTTGAATAGATTGAGAGTGTGAGTAGTGAGAGGGTTTCTGCTTGAAGCCTCCAACAGTTTTGTAAAGGGCCAATAATTGGGAAATCAGGCCACGAAGGAGGACTTCCATGTCAGGTTTGCATGATTAATGAAGAATCTGGTTTTTTGGTTGATTTCCATTGTATGGTTATGAGACTGTTGTTTATGAATTCTATGCAATTGAATGAATCGAATTTTGTAAGGTATTGTGAGATCGATCTGAAATAATCGATGACTGACATGGTTAAAATCATAACATAAACTTGTGGAATGTTGAAGGCATTGAATTGGGTGACAATTTTGTGGGAATGATTGTAATCCAAAGCACTGAGTCTGCGGTTTTGTAGGGCTCGGTTCCTTTGAATTTAATTGTTGTTAATACAAATCTATATTGAGAATTATTGTTGAGAAAACTTGATTTTATAAACAAATGTCAGTTTTTATTAAAAAAACCCAATCCAGAGTCGTTGTATTTGAAGATCGGTTTAGTTGACATTGATTGTTGGATATCCACCGATCTATCGAATCGATGTTTGTGCACAACAGTCCAGAATTGAAGAATTCGATTAACAGTCCAGAATTGAAGAATTCGATTTATGTTTCGAATGCCATGTAGCAAGAACCTGCATTGAAAATGTGGAATGAACCCGCATTGGAACGGATCAATGTGTGATTCGTTGGGTTATTAAATACTGAATTTTCAGAGTTATGGTGCTGGAAACTAAATTAAAAATTGGACTTGAATTGCGCAGAGAAAATTGTCAGAGGGGTTCGTTTGGCATCGATTTTAATATCGACTTGTTTTTTTATCTGAATGTATTGTTGAAACACTGTTTTAACCTAAACAGAATGCAGCTACAGGTTCGAGACTCCGCGTGTTACGGAACACTGATCCAAAGATCATAACTTGTGCAGAAGCGCAGGAAAGACGAGTTAAGTAGCGGCATCGAAATTGATTTGCTGCAGGATTTATTTATTAGTGTTACTGAATTGCAATACAGAAAACGTTGAAGTGAAATCGTTGACACAGTCTTTCCAATAATAAGAGGTCGACTTTGAAATCGATGGGAAAACAGCGCTGAAGAGTTGACGGCGAGATGCAGAGAAAAATCGATTCATATTGCACAACATTTTAAATTTGGGTAAAAAGCTAAGTTTTGGCTTTAAAATGGGACAATTAACACATCGATGTGTGTACGTTTGTAATCTTTTGATTGGTGCAGAAATCAAACAATGAAAAGAGTAGCTTTGGCTGAAGATCGTCAGGCGACTTATTTGAATTTTGGGAGGTTTCTTTTAATGATTGAACTGTGTTTTTCATAATTCCGATGTCTCTATAAAACTGTGTGATAGCAGGTTTGTGAGTTGGCAAATTCCAGATCGAAAGGGAGAATAGCACTGTGGATTGGATAGAGCAGAATGTGTGAAATCTTTGGAGTGAAACCATGAGTCGCATGGTGTAATCAACGAAGCGGAATTTGGAATTGAAGGAACTCCGTAAGCACAGTTGCAATGTGTCCGCGGAAGCTGATGAGAAGCATTAGATGCAGAGCAGAAAGTGTCCAACGAAGGTAAGTTTAATGTGTGGGAATTTTTTGATCAAACCCTGAATGTTTATACAAACTTCCATTACATGAGGCGTTAACCCACTTGGTAAGTTGAATAAGAAAGGGTGCATTTATATACATAATTGATATTGGTTCGATTAAAATGAAAGGGTCGAAAATGCATGGTAATGTTGCCGTGTCAGGATGGGTCGATTAAGACAATGTCAAATTGAATATGAAAAGTAAGGGTGCAGTCTCTTAATTGAATCCGGCATATATGAATGAGTAGATATTGGAATTTATATAATTCCATATATGATGGCACTTAATGAAAGTATGAAATCAATGGTGAATGATTTTTAACCACATGTTGAGAAGCTTCCGCAAATTAAGTTGTTGGAATTGCCCAGACATTGAGGTTTTAATTTGGGCAAATGCTAAGATGCACGCTGATATGCACAGAGATTAAAGATTCTGGGTATGGCAGGTCAGCCTTGCATCAATAAGATGGAAGATTCTTTTGACTACATGGAAATAGATGATAATACAGTCAAAATGAGAATATTTTCCCAGAGCTTAGGGGGTGATGTGAAGAAATGGTTTAAAGGCCTACCTCCAGGTAGCATCAATGATCTTCCAGCCTTATATCAGATTTTCATAAACAAATGGGAAACTAAGGCTAACCCATGCCAACTCTTAGCAGAATACATGAGCCTTAAAAGAAACGTGGGAGAGAGTGTCCATGACTACACAACGAGATTTAACAGCATTTACAATGCCCTCCCTCCACATATGAAGCCTCCATAAGGCATGGCTTTAGCAAAATACCCCGAAGGATTTGATGCTGACATGGCCTATGAGCTTAGGGATAAAGAGTACAACACATTGGAGGACATGCAGAAAGGAGCAGTGAACATAGAGGCAAATCTGATTGAGAAAAGAGCAAGACTGAGGTCCGAGAAGAGGGTAACATACAAAGATGACAATGTAGCTTCCACATCTAATTCTAATTATGACAGATTGTCCAAAAATGTAGAAAAGCTACAACAAATGATGGAGAAAATGTTTTTCACAGTTAGTAACCAAAATAGAAACGAAAACCGGAACCAGAACTTTAGAAGGAACAATAGCACTCCCAACAAACAAAGAGAATCGGACCAGCAAGTTATTCCCCCTTTTCAAGAAAAATTTCTTGATGAAGATGAAGGAATCATAGAAGAATCTGTGGGAAATAAAATAAACATGTTTGAAATAGAAAACTCAATCCATAACTGTTCCACAGAAGAAGATCAACCTTCTCCCTCAGGTTGGGATGAAGAATGGTTTGAATATGAGGATTACCGGTTAGGTTTTGAAAGTGCTATGATGCAGGTCAGAGAAAAATATGAGCTCAGAAGTAAGAAGAGTCAAGAAAACTCCAAAACTAAGGCTTCTGAGGTTACCATCAAAAAGAGGCCTGAGAAAACTTCCAAAGTGGCTGCTGAAGGAAAAAAATCAGCAGCTGAAAGTTCTGGGAAGAACAAAGAAAAAGACAACCAAACAAGTGATAAAAAAATTCAGCCAATTAGTAGCACTAGCACTGTAGCTAGTGCTCCTGATAAAATAGCCTCAAAACCTGTACATAGTGAGAATCAGCCCACTGATTCAGCCACCAAGGCAGTGGCTAGCAAGACAGAGTTGAAATTTCCTAAGAGTCAGTCCACTTTCAACTTGGAAAGTGAGATTGCAAAGATTAAGATCTTTGTACCACTCTCTGAGTTGGCCACTCAGGATGTATATAAAGGCCAGATTTTGAAAGCTTTGAACCTAAGTGAGAGTGGTGACACTGTAAATCTGAATGATGATCAACTTGCCCTCCTATTTGGGCCTAAGATAGAGGGGAAGTTTCAGGAAGGGGTAGTTCCACCTTTCTATATCAGTCTCAACATTCATGAAAAGATCCTGCATAATGCAATGCATGATTCTAGGGCATCTCACAACCTAATGCCTAAGGTATTCATGGAGAGGTTGGGCCTAGAGATAACTCGTCCCTACAAATATTTATACTCTTTCGACTCTAGCAGAGTAAAATGCCTAGGCTTGATCAAAGACTTGTGTGTGAGCTTAACTCAAATCCCAGCCAAATGTATGGTCATGGATGTTGTGGTGGCAGATGTACCACCCAAGTATGGCATGTTATTATCGAGATCTTGGGGAGCCAAGCTACAGGGTACAATGTAGATGGATGGCTCATATGCCACAATTCCTATCTTTGGCCAGCCTAGAAAACTCTATAGGGAAGCACAGATGAAATTCCTAGTCAGTAGCCCCGAAACACTAGAAAATTAACCTGTCTATTCAGTACACACAGACCTTGACTCCTTCATCTTTTGTAATGATGAATCCTTAGAAGGGTCAGAGTCCCAAAATAGAGATACAAACAGAAAGGCAGAGACTGTTGACTTTAACATAATGGCTGCCCTGGATTTAGAGGAAAACGAAGAGGAAAACAGAAATGAAACCTGTAGACTGTGCGGTGGAGACCTAGCTCTGAGTGAGCAAGACACGGAGTGTAAATAGCTATCTGACCGGCCTTCCGAACCCCATACGTTTCACGGAGAAAAGAGTAGCTCACAGCCTAGTACAGACTCTATAAAGCAACACAATGGAAAACCCAACCATAGGGAAGGAGATGATAATGAAAACGAGAAAGAAACCCTGTGGGAGATGAGATTTGATGGGTCCTGTACTAAAAAAACTACGGGGGCGGGGGTATGGTTACACAATACGGAAAACGCTTATGTAGAGAGCCACGCCTATAGTCTGCATTTTAAATGCACAAATAATGTTGCTGAATACAAGGCTCTAATCCTGGGTCTAAATCTGTTGAAGAAGATAGGAGCCCGTAGGATAGCTATTAAGGGAGACTCAGAGTTGGTCATAAAACAGGTGAATGGCGAATACACAGCCAAGCACCCTAGGCTGAGAGCGTATAGGAACGATGCCGAAAATATACTGAAAACATTTGTTGAATACAAATTAGTTTTCGTCCCTAGGAGTCAAAAAATTATCGCAAACGGATTGGCTTGCCTGGCTAGTTCCTACCCTAAGACTCCAAATGACCAGCAGATCATCATACAGACCAAATTCAGACCTGCAGTGCTAGAAAATGAAAAATATTGGCAGGTTTTCGAGGGGGATAAACAAATTGAAGATTTCCTGACCAGCAGGAACGAGTTCGAATTTTCGAACTCTGAATTTATGTCTAGTGACAGCTGCCTAAGTGAGGAACCCCCAGATGAGGAAGAACCACCTTTAAACATAGAAATAAATGCTTTAAACGAAGAAACCGAAAATACAAACGGAAATTGTGAAAACTCAGAAAACGAAGAAGTCGAGGTGCTGCAGGCCAAGGATAAGAACATACCTCATGGTCTGGCTCCGCTAGAAGACCTGTTTGACTTCGACGACGTAGCTAAAAAGCCCACCATAGAGCATGCAGACTCTGACGTAGAAGAATGCAATATAGGCACAACAGATAAGCCAAAAATGATTAAATTGGCAAAGTCCTTACCCACAGAAATGAAAAAGAAATATATAGACCTTTTTAAGGAGTTTGTTGACGTCTTTTCTTGGAGTTACGAAGACCTAAAGGCTTATGACACCAACATTATACAACAAAAAATACCTTTAAAAGAGAATCAGAAACCCTTCAGGCAGAAACTTCGTAGGATAAATCCAAAACAGTTTCCTGCAGTGGAAAAAGAGATTAAAAAGATGTATGAGGCAGGTATAATTGTTCCCGTAAGGTTCTCTGATTGGGTTTCAAACATAGTGGCTATAAGAAAGAAAATAGGGGAAATCAGACAGTGTATTGATTTCAGGAATCTTAATAGAGCCTCACTCAAAGATAACTACCCCCTGCCAAAAATGGAACATATTCTTCAGAAAGTAGTAGGCTCCAAAAGAATCTCCCTGCTAGATGGGTTCTCAGGCTACAACCAAGTCCTAGTTCTCCCAGAGGATCAACTTAAAACAGCCTTTACCACTCCATGGGGCACTTTTATGTATGTAAATATGCCTTTTGGGTTGATGAATGCTGGTGCAACCTTCCAAAGAGCAATGGATATAGCTTTTTCAGATGAGATAGGGCACTTTATTGTGATTTACTTGGATGACATAACAGTCTTTTCCAAAACTGAAGAAGACCATCTTAAACATCTGAGGAAAGTGTTTGAAAAATGTAGAAGGTTTGGTCTATCCCTGAATCCTAAAAAGACTGTATTTGAGCTGCAAGAAGGAAAGCTTCTCGGACACATTATATCTGAAAAGGGGATTAGGATAGACCCACAGAGAGTTGAGGGGATACTACAATTCACACACCCGAGGAACATCAAAGAATTACAATCCTTCATTGGGAAAGTCAACTTCCTTAGGAGATTTATCCCAAACCTAGCTAAACACCTTACGAATATGACTAACATGCTAAAGAAAGGTGAAGGAGTTAAATGGACTGTTGGAGCTAAACAATCTTTTGAAACAGTAAAACTTGCACTCACCCAAGCTCTTGTTCTAATTAGCCCAGATTTCTCAAAGGATTTTTTGATTTTTTCATTCGCTTCTAAGCATACAGTGGCTACAGTCTTACTGCAGAAAAATCCAGAGGGAATGGAACATCCAATAGCCTTTTTCAGCAAAGCACTGAGGGATGCTCCATTGAAATACAACATAATGGAAAAACAGGCCTACGCTTTTGTTAAACCTTTAAAGGACTTTAGGGTGTACATATTGAATTCCCACACCATTGCTTATGTGCCTAACATAATAGTCAAAGATATTTTGTCCCAAGGCCCAGATGGGAAGAGGGGCAAATGGATTGCTGTGATTTTAGAATATGACCTTGAGATTAAACCCACCAAGCTGATCAAAGGCCAGGGCTTATCCAAATTAATGGCTAAATCAAATCTACAGGCCGTTGACATTAACATGGTAGCTACCTTAGATGAGCAGGAAGGATTGCCTAATCCCACTGTTGAAGAGAAATTTCATAATTCCCCTTGGTACTCTGAAATCCTTTATGTGCTCACCAACCTTAATGCTCCACCTGAACTGTCAAAAACCAAGGCCAGATTCATAAAACTTAAAGCCAGAAACTACTGCATTTTGAATGAAAACTTATATTGGAAAAATCCAAATGGCCTATTGCTTAAATGTTTGCCTGAAATAGAGGCAGAAAGGATTAAACAAGAATTCCATGTAGGAGAGTGTGGAGGCCACCTGAACTGGAAGGCCACTGCAAAAAAAATTCTCAGGGCTGGCTACTACTGGCCCACACTTTTCAAT
Source organism: Pinus albicaulis (assembly GCA_034641835.2). Classification (NCBI taxonomy): domain Eukaryota; kingdom Viridiplantae; phylum Streptophyta; class Pinopsida; order Pinales; family Pinaceae; genus Pinus; species Pinus albicaulis. The sequence goes on from CM076583.1 coordinate 1,253,813,184, forward strand.
GACATCCATAAGATGGTAATTTCCTGCCACAAATGCCAGATTTTTGAAGGCAAGAGAAAAATCCTTCCCCTCCCTTTACAACCCATCACTGTTGAAGGTCCTTTCATGCAATGGGGCCTAGATTTTATTGGAGAAATCCATCCTGCCTCTTCTGCACAACACAAATGGATCTTAACAGCCACAGACTATTTTACTAAGTGGATAGAGCCCATAACCACTAGTAATGCCATTGATTCAGTCATCATTAGGTTCCTAGAAGGTCATATCCTCTCTCGGTTTGGTTGTCCAAGGAAAATAATCACCGATAATGCTGCTGCTTTTGGATCCAAGAAAATGGTTGATTTCTGTCATAGGTATCAAATAACGCTTGGTAATTCAACTATCTATTACGCACAAGGTAATGGCCTGGCTGAATCTTCAAACAAGAGCCTCGTGGCCATCATCAAAAAGTTGTTAGAAGAGAACAAAAAGTCATGGCATAACAAGTTGGTGCATGCCTTGTGGGCTTATAGGCTTACAACGAAGAAATCCATTGGCATGTCACCATTTCAGCTTGTCTATGGTGCTGAAGCAGTATTTCCTACCAGCCTTGGGGTACCAGTAATTAAGCTAGTCCAAGAGATTAAAACAAAAGAAGGCAGTATGGTGAGAAGAATAAACCAAACAATTCATCTCCAACAAACAAGAGAAGAGGTTTATAACAGAGCTGTCAAAGTTCAGGAAAACATAAAGAGGTTGTTTGACAAAAGAACCAAAGCTGCTGATTTCAAAATTGGGGATAAAGTTCTGAAGTGGGACTCAAGGAGAGAGGATAAAGGAAAGCACGAAAATTTTGACAGTTTGTGGCAAGGTCCATACATCATTCAAGCTACTGTTGGTCCAAATGCTTTCTTCCTACAGGAATTAGATGGTACAGAGCTGTTTGGGGGTCCTGTCAATGGCAGGATGCTCAAACACTACTTCTGCTGATTTACTATTTCGAGTTTCCATTTCCATTGTACATACCATTGCAGTTTTTTATTTTCAAGAAAGGAGAAAATGTTCCAAAAAACAGAGAGGAAAAAGAGGTTCAGACATGCTCAAAACATGAACCTTTGAGGTATAAAATATTGGCTCTAATATGCTCAAAACTTGAGCCAAAGAAAGCAAAGCAGCTGGTCCTAACATGCCCAAAATCTGGACTAGCAAAGAAGAAAGAAAATCAGCTCTAACATGCACAAAATCAGAGCTGAAATGAAGGAAAGAAGTGACTCTAACATGCTCAAAACTTGAGTCACAAAGAGAAGAAGGATACTCCAAGATTTCAGATTTTAAGCCTTCAAGGTTTTGTTCAGTTTTCTGCAAATTTTTATGTCCATGTGCAACCGTCATTATGCCTTGGATCAGCAGCATACTAGACTGTCTAATCCTAGTGTGGATGTTTTTAAATTTCTGCTGTAGAATATAGAGAAGGAATCCGCTGGACAATTTAATCCCAGCAGATAGTAGATTAGGTAGAGAAACATATGAGGCCAACAGTCTAATCTGGTCTCACGGAGTAATAAGGGTAGATTTAGAATAGGTTTATTTTCTGTTATAAAAATAAATGATGTAAAGGGTCTGCTAGTTCAAATGCACCCTAGAAGAAAAAATGCTAGGATTGTAGGATGGGTAGGTAGATTGTTTGAAAATGTTTCTGCTGATCTATCATATTTGTGGCAGCTGAAGATCAAAGAAGAAAGGTGGCTTAAGCAGCATGGCTTCTGGCCTACACCAAAGATCATTTTCTGAATTCTTGACTCCTTCAAGAAGAAGCCATCCCCATGTGGAGCCACTGTTAGCCCCTTATGAATTCCTTGACAAGCAAGCAAGGGGCTAGATTGTTTTGTAAGCCTTCAAGGAATGCATTTCCCTTGAAAACGCATCATCCTTGAAGTCTCGTTAATTTCCCTGCCTTTGACTGTTTCCCTCTGCTAATCTGTTCTCAATGAACCCTGCTGAATGACTAAATTTTACTCAAAAGGGCCTTATTTCACCCCTTGTATCTCTGCAGATTCCCCCCCATTTTATCCTTTTTCCTTTTCACCAAGTCCCCTTTGTTCCCCCTAAATTCCCCCTTACCTCCCAAATTTCCCAAAAAATTCCCCTTGAATCCTACCTTTGCCCTTTATTTGGCTAAATTTCCCCTTTTTCTTCCCTATTGTTGCTCTCTCTAACCTTCAAAATCCATTAAAAATGGGTTTAAAAACCCACTTTTAAACCATATGATAGGCCTATCCCCCCCCGCTAGCCCCTTCAACCACTTCCCACACATGCCCGTGCGCTAGGATCGAGCGCTTAAGTCCTGAGCGCTAATCGCATCGGAAGATCAGAGCCAAACGCGAAAATCCATTTGTAACATCAAATTTCCCGATGCGATTGGTTTTATTTGTTAAGTCCCACGACTTTTTTTTTAGTCGTTGATCTATTATCGGGATCAGACGGCCCGCACATATCGTAAACCTTCAGAATCGCAAGTCTTATGTTTTTCCCTCTGATCAGCCATCGCAAACACTTGCGATGCGATTGATCGCATCCCGACCGTCCATCCTCCCCGCTGATCCGATGATCATCGCTCCTCCCGCCTAATCGCAATTGGAAGTTGCAATGCGTCACCCCTGTCCCTCCTCTGATTTGCGATTGCGATTGTAACTCCCGGATCCAACGGTCAACGCTCAATCACGCTCCCACTGCCGATCGCAATCACAATTTTGAAATGTGTCACCCCCGTCCCACTCCGATTTGCGATTGCGATTCCATATGGGTCCCACCTCATATGCATTTCCATTGCATTTCATGCATTTTCTGCATATTTCCGCCAAATTTCAAACTTTTCATTTTTTCATTAAAATCTTATGTTTCATATGTATTTCGCCCATTTCATATGTCATCCCACGGATTGATCTCCGCTGTTGATCTATGCCTCCACACCATGATCGAACGGTCCACGATGCATTTCTCCGTCAAACCCTATTGTTCACCGTTTACACCATATCATTGCATTTTCACCTTTTTTTCACATAAACCACTGTCTCACCACCGCCGCTCTATCATTTCCTCCGCCCACCATAACCAGTCTTCCCTTTGTAGGGATTTCATTACCAGGTTACATGTTTTGCAGGGTTGTCCAATGGTGAAGGCCACCATGATTACACGGTCTTCATTTCAGCGGCCAAAGACACAGAAAGGACCATGGTTCAGAGGCCTAAGCCATGAATAAATCCTAGGACAGAGCCTTGTGGGACTTTCATTAAATGGGCAGAGTTTAAACTCTATACATTTCTCCCCGGAGCCATTAAAAGCCTAGAATTCGGAGTCAGAAGGCAGCATGCAAGCAATAGAGGATCTTGAGCCCTTTTTCCAATGATTTGAAGGCAAGATACCAGGTCAAAGACATTATGGGAAATATTATCAGAGATTCACATCAGCAGAGTATTTTTCTCCATAAAAGGATGGGTGCCCATAATGCTTTCACTCCATGCCATGCTCCAATGAAGAAATTTCCGCCCTGACACAGTCCTATGCTACTAGAGCAGTTGTTAATGCGGTATGGTAGACCATCCAGTCAATTGTCCACCAGTTTGTTTATTCACCACAGTAATACGGAGTACTGCTGCAGTCAGATTACATCAGAACCACGCCAGAGTAAATGGAAGCTGGGGAAGATCACTCCTTCATTCCAAAGGTACCAGGGATAAATGCAGAGAGTTAAAACAGAATGGGCTTCGGCCCTCTCCTTCTCTTCTGTGTTTTAATGTTTCGTTTAGTGCTTCACCTACCTCCTCGGCTCTTCTTCTGCTATAAAACTCAGGAAGAAATTATTGTAAGGGTTGTCGATTGGATATCAGTAGAATGTAAGTTGTTCTCTTGAGACAAGTTCTCTGTGTAAGACTGTAAGATAGGATGAGGAAGGTTTTCAGACATAATATCAAGATTTTGGCTATGTTGTACTTGACTGGTTTGTTCTTAATATAGCAAGCACATTTCTTTGGATCCTGATCGAAAGCTGAGGTGATGTTTTCCTGTCTATGTGTTTATTCCCATTTCATTTCATTTCTTCTGGCTTGCAACATAAATATGGCATGAGATTTTCCCTTGTTAGGCACCTCATGTTTCTGCTCTCCTTGCCTTAATGTTTTCTGCTTAATGTGTTGTCTGAGAATAGATTTCAAATGGCTTAACCAGTGTAGTGGATGATATTGCCTACTAGCTGATGTATGAATTATTGAATCTATTTCTTAGATGTTCTTGCTAGTGTTTAATTGAATGAATCGGTAATGCTAGGAGTTTATAACACAGTCTCTTTCTCTCTAGGATCCTTTCAATCTCTTAAACCTACCTAAGTTCCCTCAAGCTGCTTTTAACCACCTTTGAGAGTTGCCTATGAGTATGTCCAAGTAGGTCTGGAGTTAAATGACCTCTAACCTGATCTATAGACAGAAAATTGGTGTTTATCTCCCTTTCCACCTTTGCACCTTTTTCTCCTTATTGCTCCATTCCACCAAATCATTTTAGGATCCAATGCTTTATATGACTAGCCCAATTGAAAGTTTGCATGTTGATAGCAAGTAAACCCTTTCCTGACTCCATTGCCCAATGGCCTTGATGTTCTCTGATTTGCCTCTCCTTTGTCTAAAATCTCTCTTGTTCATCCTTGTTCTATATTGAACCCTTCCTTCCTGATTCCCAACAACCAAACTTCAAATCAAACAAACAAACCTTGCGCCAATAACTAGCCTAATATCATCAAAACATTGAGCTTCAAAGACATAAACCCCTTGCTCATATAGAGAGATCCCTCTCTGGACCCAGGAGGGCTAGATCCTAAGGTCTGAAAGTGGTTTGATGTTGTCTCATCTTTTGGTATTTCCAACCTTGCCAAAACATGGGAACCCCAACACAATGAAGTAGAGTATGAAGCTTTGATTGCAGGTCTGAAAATTCTGAAGAAGTTAAATGCAAAGAGGATTTCTGTCTATGGAGATTCAGAGTTGATAATCAAACAGGTAAAGGGAGAGTATCAAGCAAAGCATCCACGATTGAGAGCTTAAAGAAATGCGGTCCTAGACATCCTGAGAATGTTTTCTGAATATACTTTGACAGCAGTACCCCGAATGCAGAATCTTATTGTTGATTCTCTTGCCACTACTGCAAGCAAATTGAAGATTCCAATGAACTCCAACAACAAATTTGAAATTTATGTCAAACATCGGCCTATTGTTCCAGACAATCTAAGGTATTGGCAAGTGTTTTGGGATGACAATGAAATCAATTCTTATTCGCAGAGTGAAGGAAAATTCAAGGATACTTCCATATAGGGTGATTATGATACCGATGAGCAAGAAATCGAAGCAAATTAGATGGACGTGTTGCAGTTGAAAGATAATGTAATTCCTAGAGGTCTCATACCTTTAGAGTAGCTTTTTGATCAAGATGATGTTGCAAGGAAGCCAAGCTTGGTGCCTACTGATAAAGGAGTTGAAGATGTCAATCTTGGAACAACTGAAAAGCCTAAGTGTGTGAAGTTATCAAAAGAATTGTCTCCTGAGGTAAAGGCACAGTATGCTAAATTATTTTCTGAATTTTCTGATGTGTTTGCGTGGGCTTAATTTGAAGGTGTATAAAAAAAATACAATTCAGCATACTATTCCCATCAAGCCAGATCAGAAACCATTTAGACAGAATCTAAGAAGGATCAATCCAAAGCTGCTTCCATCCATTGAAAAAGAAGTAAACAGATCGTATAAAGTTGGTATCATTGTTCCAATTAGATTTTCTTATTGGATTTCGAATTTGGTCCCAGTACGCAAAAAGACAGGAGAAATAAGGTTGTGCATAGATTTCTGGAATCTGAATAAAGTATCCTTAAAGGATAACTATCCACTTCTGAAGATAGATCATAATCTGCAAAGAGTAATTGGAGCATCAAGGATGTCACTAATCGATGGTTACTCAAGCCATAATCAGATCTTGGTGCATGAAAAGGACCAAGACAAAACTGCTTTCACAACGCCTTGGGGAACTTTCCAGTATGCCAAAATGCCATTTGGGCTAAATAATGCTGGAGCCACTTTCCAACGAGCAATGAACATTGCTTTTGCTAATGAAAAGGATGTTTTTCTGGTTGATTATTTAGATGATCTGACAGAGTTTTCTGGTTCTGATGATGAACATTTTCACCACTTGAGGGTTGTATTTCAGCGATGCAGAAAGTTTTGGATTTCTCTCAATCTGAAGAAAATTCTATTTGCTATGGATGAAAGCAAGCTGCTGGGTCATATCATTTCTAAATATGGTATCCACATTGATCCTTCAAGAGTGGAGGAAATTCAGCGTATAGACTTCCCACGTAATAAAAAGGAGATTCAGGCATTCAATGGTAAGATGAACTTCTTACGCATATTTATACCCAATTTCGCTGAACATTTACGAGAAATGACTAATATGTTGAAAAAGGAAAACACTGTCAAATGGAGCGAGGATGTTATCAAGTCATTTAATCTGGTAAAGTTTGCTTTGTCTAATGCCCCAATCTTGGTTAGCCCTGAGTACACATAATATTTCATTATATTTTCATTTGCATCGGAACATACCATGGCTGCAGTATTGATGCAAAAGAGAAATCAGATTGAACAAACTATTGCCTTTTTTAGTAGGACCATTCGAGATGCTGCCTTGCGGTATAATATCATTGAGAAACAAGCATTGGCTCTTATAAAAGCATTGAAGGATTTTAGAGTATACATTCTGCATTCACATACCATAGCATATGTTCCTAATGTAGCACTGAAGGATGTGTTGATGCAAACTGATCCGGAGGAAAGAAGAGGTAAGTGGATAGCAGCAATGTTGGAATATGATTTGGAGATTAAACCCACAAAGTTAATAAAGGGACAAGGCTTGGAAAAACTAATGGCACAATAAAACCTGCGTTCTTTGGACATAAATCTCATAGCATCAATTTCAGAGGATGAGGATGATAGTGCGCTTGTTCCAGTTTCATAAATTTTCCTCCAATCACCATGGTATTCAGACATAGTTTATGTTCTTCAGCATCTTTCGCCACCTCCAGGGATGTCTAGAAGAAAAGGTAGATCGCTAAAACTCAAGTCCGCTAAATTTTGTATTTTAAATAGTGCTCTTTATTGGAAAGATCCGGGAGGTATTCTACTTAATTGCTTGGTTGAAGATGAGGCTCAGCAGGTGATTCATGATCTTCATAAAGGTGATTGCGGTGGTCATTAGTTTTGGAAAACAACAACTAACAAAGTGTTAAGAGTAGGATATTATTGGCCCACTTTATTTTTAGATTTGTATAAAACAGTGATGAGCTACCATGAGTGTCAAATTTTTCAAGGAAAAAGGAAACTGCTTCCTCTTCCTTTGAAACCAGTTCAAGTAAATGCACCTTTCTAGCAGTGGGGAATTGATTTCATAGGGGAAATCCATCCCACATCATCAACACAGCATCGATGGATCTTGACAACTACCAATTATTTCACCAAATGGATTGAGGCCATTCCACCAAGACATGCCATGGATATGGTAATTATTAAATTTTTAGAATCAAATATGTTGTCTCGTTTTGGTTGCCCTCACAAGATCATAATAGATAACGCAACGGAATTTAAATCCAAGAAGTTGGTGGATTTCTACAGTAAGTACAATATCATATTGGGACATTCGACAGCATACTACCCATAGGGAAATGGATTAGCAGAATCATCAAATAAGACTTTGATGAATATAATCAAAAAAATGTTGGAAGCGAATAAGAGGAATTGGCATCGAAATATTGTCAATTCATTATGGGCCGACAGAGTTAGCAACAAGAAATCCATAGGTATGTCACCATTTGAATTAGTTTATGGCACTGATTCTGTTTTTCCCACATTGCTTACAGTTCCGGTCATGAAGTTACTACAAGAAGCTGGCAGCGAAGAGGATGATAATTAGCGAAGGATCAATCAAATGATCTACCTTCAGCAAATAAGGGAGGAATTTTCTCAGAACACTATTCAGTTGCAGGAAAAGATAAATAAAATATATGACCGTAAAACCAAAGAAGAAAAATTTCAGTTAGAAGATGTGGTGTTTAGATGGGATGCACGAAATGAGGACAAAGGGAAGCATGGTAAGTTCGATAACCTATGGAAAGGACCGTATAAGATTTCAGCGTACAGGGGATAGAATGATTTTCTGCTCACAGAAATGGATGGTCAAGATTGCCTAGGCGGGCCAGTGAATGGTAGGCTCTTGAAGCACTACTACTTTTGAGATGATGGATCGAAAATTATGTCACAATCATTGTACATACCATATTTATTGTTGGTGAGATTTCAAGTGCAGTCATTGAAGTTTGGGGCTTGAGGTGAAGGCTATAAAAATTGAATGATATTTGTAAGGTTTGCTGGTTTTTATTTAATTTTCAATCATGGTTTGATTCAGAGTCAGTCTGCATTGTGTCAGTTTTCAGTTTTTGAAGTATTTTGACCGTATTTTCCCAATAGATAAGGCTACTAGGTCTACAGTGTTCTTGGCACCTCCAAGGAGCTACCATCCCCATTGGAGCCAATGTTAGTGTCAGTGTTGTCATACTGCCATCAGTGATCAAAATTTTCTCTTTTGCATTTTCATAGTAGGAGTCCCATACTATAAACTTTCATCATTCCATTAGGTCATGGATCCATTGACGGTAGTAGTCACTTCATCAATTTTCCCTCATGTAAATACTTGCTGATTCTCTTCTCTATAGTCTTCAGTCATGATTCATTTTCACTGTGCAGTTCATTAGGTCATAGGGTTTGGTCTCAGGGTTCCACCATGGTCAAATTAATGAGCAAAGTGTCAATAAATATCAGCAAGGACATGAGGATGTCAAATAAACTCAAAGGCATGGTATCTACAAAAATCGAAGAAGTTGTTCTCTCAGTTGGATGTAACTTTTACCTCAAAACATGTTTTGAGGTAAAAACAAGGTACTTTGCTTTTATTTTCATTTCTTATGTAATTTATGTTTCCATATGTAATAATTTGAACTTTAGAAGCTGCCATCTCCATAAAGCCAAAGGGGGATTTCTCTCTGCCTGGTTTTTCAAAGGTGTTCTCCATAGTATTTTCAGTGCAAATCATGTTCCAAGTATGTTCATCAGAAGGATCCTAGAAAGAGCTTTCCAACGATATATCATACTCCCAAAACTGACTTCTGGATTGGAAGATATGCCTAAGTGAATAAAAGTCACTCAAAATCCTAACCCCGCCTTTTTTTTCCATTTGGTCCTTTAAAATTTATAATATTTAATTATGTAGTTTCCCTTTATCGCAAAGTTCTTTTCATTAACCTTCAATGCGATGGCACTTCGCCGATGCGATGCCATCGCACCGTCGCATCGCAACTTCGCACAAGTCCCCACAATATTTAAAACCCTGCCCATTGGTTTCTGTCGATGCGATAAGTCATTCCATCACATCGCATATTTCCACCCCGCTATGTTTAAACCCTCTGCACTCCATTCCACCGATGCATTGAATCGCATATCACCCATCGCATCATGCGATCCCGCCAGCACTGGACCCTGCCTCCCGACTTCCCATCGCATCGCGCATTTGCATCCCTGCTATATTTAATCCCGCCTCATCCTCCCCGCCAATGCAATACTCCTAGGTCCCACCTAAAAGCCCTTCCACCTTTTCAAAAGAAAAGGGTTTTTCTCCGCGTAAAAGCAGAAATTTCATTTTATGTTTGTTTTAAAATAATTTCTTCCACCTTCCTCTATAGCTCCCTTATCCTTGGTCTATACTCCATCGCATCGCCCCACATTTCATCGCTCCTTTGTGTCATCACTCCATCGCTCATCGCATTATCGCGATTCCCCCCCGGGCAGTTAAGTCTGCTCCCAATGCAATTTGTGATTGCAATTTTTGTCCCACCATCTTTCCTTTCATTCATATCAGTTAGAAGGGGTTTTTCATTTGTTAAAATGGCAAATTAATTTTATTTGGTTGCAAAGGAATTTTTCTTCAGTAGAAGGGTTTTTCTTCAAGATTAAAGATATTTGTTAAGGCCGTGAGCTAATAAGAAACGCAGAGATCACTCTGGCAACGATAAACGAGGGGGATCGGTTCCAGATTTGTCTTTATTCCCCTTCTGTTTAAGTAAATATAACAACAAATCCTCCAGATGGTCAAAATGTATTATTCCTCCTCTTTTTCCGAGGCATTCTGTTGGTCTCTCTTCTATATTCAGATTTTGGTTCCAGGGCAAGTGAAACAGCTCCTCCTTCTGTGGATCCGCCCTATGAAACTGCTCTATTTAATGTAATTTCTGAGTCATTTGTAAGTGTGGATAAAAGGCGGATAAAGTTGGAATCACTGAGGACGCTCTGCGCTCCATTTGTAACAGTTTGGCAGGGAATTAATAAAGACTTGCAGCATTTTTTATGGGATCCCTGTGGTATGAATTTTAGCACAGTCCTTTCTTTTGTGATCATTTGTTAATTTTTATGTTGGCCATTCATTCATTCCATATTTCTGATTGAATGTTTTCAATATAGATAGGTAGAATCCATTTAAACAATGCTCTACCTTGGGAAAATCATTCAATATTTTATATTTTCCGATGTTCGAGAAGGATTCATCTCATATGCCCTCCTAAGCTCCTCACCAATATTAACACCCCATAATCATTAAATTTTTTTTGTTAAAATCCCTGCCTACCTTGCCCCATAGAATACTCTGTATCTATGATTTAATTCCCTAAATTCAAACTGCCCAGCTCCATCTGATCCACACAAAAACAGAAAATTTATAAAACCTTTCAAGCTACTATACCTAGCCTAAAATCAGTTTTGTAGTTATACTTCATTGAAGATTCTTCACATAGAGAGCCCTCTCCCGACCTTATAGTGCTAGCTACGAGGTTAAGCGTGGTTTTTGGTTACCCTGATTTGCCTTCTTTCAGCCCGAGGTCAAATCGGGCGCTAACAGTTCTAATAATAGTTTTAAATATTTAATCTAGTTTATTATGAGATTATAATATATCTATGATAAAATATGAAATGAATGTTAACTAATTATTATTATTATTATTCTAATTAAACAATTAATAATATCTTAGTTAACTATACTACCATATTTAAAGTTAAAATTATTTCAATTGCCTTAAGTTATTATTATTTATTGAAAGTGAATGTTACAAATTAATGAGTAGTTAGTATGTTAAGGCTAACTCTAAAAAGAAAATGAAAAATGATTTCTAATGTTTATTGTTATTAATTAAAAATAAATGAATTAATATACACTATATTACATTAGTTCTTATAATTAATTTTTTAGTATTTTGAATAATGATTAAAATCAATCATAGAAGTTTGACTAATTTAATGACTAGATTGTGCCTCTGAAAATCAAGATGTTTGCCTTTAACTAAAAATGACTTTCATGTTCAGATCATTTACAAATACAAAATTAATCTAAAACGAAAATCCTATCTTGAACTAAGATGGGATAGCCCTCTCTTAATCTAAGAGAAAATTAAAGAAAAATAGGGGAAATATAGGTTTATGATTGAATTCACTATGTCGCTTCCATTAATTAAAAGAAGAAATTCATATTAATTAATGGGATAACAGAAAAATACATTTGCGAGTTAAATATAAGAAATTATTATTTAATCGCAAATATGTTTTAGTGAATTTCTTATAAATCCGATTACATTCTGCCTCTTGGAGATAACTCCTGCAAAGCTTCAAATCATATCAAAATTGAACCAACATAAATGTTAAGTATCAATAAGAAATATATTTTAGAATAGAAATCAAAATCGATTATAAAACAAGGGGAAGGACTGGTTTATGATCGAATTCACCATTTAGTTTTCATTAACTAAAAGAAGAAATTCACATTAACTAATGAGATAAAAGTAAAATACATTTGCGAGTTAAATATAGGAAATTATTATTTAATTTCAAATATATTCCAGTGAATTCGTTATAGATCCGATCTCGTTCTGCCTCTTGGAGATAGCTCCTGCAAAGCTTCAAATCATATCAAAATTGAACCAACAGAAATGTTAAGTATTAATAAGAAATATATTTTAGAATAGAAATAGAAATCAATTACAAAACTTGGACACAAATAAAAATTCAACATTCAGGTAGAAATACTCATGAATGGAAATTCAAAATAATGCCAAAGCTTTGCTTACAAACTATGCAGTCATTGAGAATTTTAGACCTATGATTTTATTACATGCAGAAATGCTAAGCAATATTACAAAGGCCAAAAACTCTCTTACAATCTTTACAATCACCTAATCTACACAAAACAGAAATGCATAAGTGCAGATTGAATGATAGAAAAGAATCCCCTATGCTGGATCGCGACCCCTTATCCTTCTGATCCTGTAGTGTCTCCTTCAAACCGTTGAGAAACTGATTTAAAGAAATTCCCCCCCCCCCCCTACTTGGTGTGTTTGTGATGGTTTATATATGGCTTCCTTTGAAATTTTAATTGCCAAAAATACATTTGGTTGAGCAAAACCTGTGATAAGGGATTTGAATCCCTATCTCCATACATATCCTCATACATAGGGATAAATACCCCCAATCCTTAGTGATGCAGGCCAAGAGCCTGCAATACCCAAGATCTTCAATAACCATGCATATAAGAATGCATGTCAGCTTTTTCCAAATCAAAAACCTTAATTACTGGAAAATTCACACTTTAGCAATGCATGCGATTGCTCTTCAAGATATGTTCTCAAAACCCATATTCTCATAAGCGGAAGTTAATAACATGTCTTCACAATTTCTCTATTGGCTTTGAAACTCATACAAGGTTCTTTTATGAAGCCCAAACTCAAATCTTCAAATAAAACTTTATGCAAAAGTATAACTCCAATCCATGTTTACACACTTTCATACCCATCATTCAATTACAAAGCCAAATCTTACACATGCACCATTTTAAAATCGGATTTCTCAATCAAAAGTCAAATGCGCCCCTTGTTATCATTATACAATGTGTATCATTGTTTTTAAAAAGAGCTTGCATTGTTTTAATCCCTCTTATTCCATCAATCCACGCTCATGTGAATATTCCAATTCAAATATTTCATTCATGTTTGATTTAATACCCATGAGTCTTCATACGGCTTTCATTCAAGAAAATACCAGCGCTCTTAACTACAATCTGCTCATGTAATTTAACTTACCTCCTCTATGGAAAATCTGGCCCATGCAACTCTTTTCAAACCTGCATTCGTTTTTCAACTTCCGATGGCAACCTCTGGATAGTTCCGCTGCACACGTTACCACTGGTTTGAAATCAAACCTGCGCCTCATTCAACACGTCCAATAAACTGTAGATCGACATATGCTCCATCGATTTACCCAGAAATCGGTTGGGCATTCAATCATTGGTCGTTCAGTCAAAATTCCTTCCGGCATTTCTTCCACGTCTTTTTCTCAAAAGCGTAGACTCTGTATGAAATCGATTCTCATTTACACCATAAATCAATCAATTCAGTTTCATAATTCCAGATTCTTTCACTGCACGTAGATCTGCAAATTAATACAATTCCATTCCAATCTTCTTTACACAAAAAAAACCTTTCAATCGATTATTACATGGTGTATAAAAACCCCACATAGCATGTCAGATCATTACGCTGTTCATGCCAGCAATTGTCAACCTGACTCACATCATTAATAAGTGAAATCGATCCTGCTTGTAGCGCTCAACACAATTCATAACAGATATGAGGATCTACTCCTGATTTAGATCTGGTATTGTGCATTCTTCAAAACATATCGACTATTACTCATTATAACAGTACAAAGGATGTGAAATTGAATTTCATAAATGTTGCAATTGCTGCCACTGTTTCATTTCAAGTCTGCGCCCTTAAACACACATTAAAATCGACTTCCAACAGAAATTTTCACTTAGAACGGCGCCCTATTAATTTGCAAACAGAGATTTTAATGCCATTTTACCCTTAATGATTTGCATAGCAGTTTTCACACAAATAAATGTGATTTCAAGCCCATCAATCATTTCTTCATTAATTCAACAATGCCATGAACTTTAGGAAACAAATATACAATTTCTCACTCAACCAATGTATATAAACTGAAACAAAACAATGACTTACAAACTTTTGCTGGCCAGATATTTCAATTCTGTGGCCCTTTACAATTGTTGAAGGCTTACAGCCTTGCTGTTCAAGCCTACTCTCAATCTCACACTCTCACAATCTCAATGTGTTTTTCTCTCAAAACCCCCTCCTATTTATACAATTTTAAAAATGATCTAATTTAATGCTTTATCCCTTCAATTCCTCAACAAACCCCTAAATCTCTCAACATCCCTAAAAGATAGATCTTTATCCCTAAAACCTTTCAACTAATTCTAACTTAGACTCCATTATTAATTCTAAATAATCTAGAAACTAATTTCTCTCACATTTACAAATTCTCACAAATGATAAATTAAAATATAATTAATCACTCAAAATAATATTAATATTTACATGAAATTTAATATTTCTTCAAAACATGAAACCCCCTAGCTTAGATAAAATATAAGGTGTTTTTCAGAGCTAATTCTCCTGCATCAGACTCCCCATGTAAGAAAATTCATGACAACCTGGTCATAAGTCTGGATAATTATTTCCTCCTGGATCCCAAATTTTATTTTGTAATCTTTCCTTGCTTGTCAATTGCTTCACTACTGTTGTTATCTGCTGTTGTCCTTCAGGTTTCCATATTTTGTGTTGTAGTGCTCCACTTGCTCTGCCTTCCAAGTCTTTCGCTGTCTTTCTCTTGTTGTCGCTCCTTTTCTTTCTTATTGCCGTCTTTCTCTGGGATGTTTTTATCATTAACCTCCTTATCAACTCAATTTCTCTGTCCAGTATGTCCTCTGTCTGCTGATTGTTTCCATCTCTTGATTGCTGAACTCTCATTCTTGCTTGTTCTTCATTTGTTTTGATTGCTTCCTTTTCGCCCTTACTGTTGTTTTGCACCTTTTCTGCTGCTGCTACATTGTCTTTTAGAATAATTTCTTGTGTCTGTTTTCTGCATCTGTCAATTTCTTCTTGATTATTATTTATGACAACTGCTTTGTCATCCTTCTTCAGCAATCTATCCTTAACATCCTTCAGTAGATGTTCTTTCTCTTCTTCTTCCATTTGGCTATCCACTTGTGTCAAATATGTTCCAGCGTCTGCAACAACATCTTCAATTATAAGACAATCATTATAAAAAATATAAGGCCTCTGTACCTCTTTTCCCTTTAGCAACATTTCAGTATGTTGTGTTGATTTCTCTTCTTCTGTCAGCATATCAGTATGCTGATCCAAACTCAAAGAACTCTTGAGACTATCAGCTAGTCTCCCCTTCTCATCAGCTATTTCAATGATGTCTTCCAGTGTTTGTCCACTGTAGTGAACTGATTCTTTCCCAGCCTCTTTATCATATTCTGCTTCAAAACTTTCATCTTCTGGAAGGTACTCTTTGACAACTTCAAAAGATTGCCTATCTTCTTCCAAACCTGCAATCACACACAAATCATTAGTTTTAAAATCACAAGACCTTACGGTCTTATTTGATGCTTCAGTCATCAAGTCTTCGGGCTGCTTCGAATCATTCATATGATTCAACTCCTCTAGCTCTTCATCACTTTCAAAAAGTAATGGTCCACTCTCTGGGTAACATATCGAAACTTCAACATCTTCTTCAGCATCTTTATTTTGCTGTAGCTCAACTCTTTCGAGCTTCTCTATCCTCTGTCTGGCATCTATAACCTGTTCAAGTTCCCTTAGTTCCTTCACCAACTGCATATTTACCTGATGATTCCACTTCTCTTGTAGCCTTTGCCACTTCACCTTCTTTCTCATGACATAACCATGCTTCTGGTCTTCCTCATTTCTTCGCAACATCTCCATTAACACCTCAAGCTGAACTGCTATCTCAGCCTTCTCCCTCTCATATTCCTCTTTGCTTAACTGTCTCTGTATGCCAATTGCCTTGGCATCCTTCTTCTTTTGTCCTCTGCTGTGGTTTATTTCAGAACCTCTGTTACGACTGTCACTAGTCATCATCCTTCCCATCTCTATGAGTTCCTCACTCACTTTACTATGAGTTGCACTAAAGCCTCTTCAGCAGCAAGTCCTGTCCTGCCGCCACTTACCTCACCAAGCTCTCCTTACTCAGTCTTTTGGCAAGCAATTGGTTCTCTATCTCTGGAACCTCCTTTGAGCACTTCTCTTTGCTCTTCCTGGGCTTCAACTCATCTGCCTGTTCTAAGAACACAACTGTCTCCTTTTCCAATCTCTATTGGAATTCCCCAAGGTTCTGCCACATCTATGTTTTCACTAAGAAACTTTTACCAGCTTCCTTTATCTGTTTAAAAATTCTAACCACATTGCCTTTTGGGAGTTGTAATAATATTTCAATGCAAAGACTACAATATTCTATTCTTCAAATCCAAATAAAACCATATCATCTTACCTCCAATATCTCATCTGATCTTGTCCTTCCATTCACCTGCACTTCAATTACCTTCAGAATCTCATCATTCCTGCAAATTTGTTTCAGCAAATCTTTATGCTTCCTCTGCACAATTTCTCGATATTCAACTACTGTCAATCAGATTTTAAAATCTGATCCTCTCTTCCAATCTTCTGGCTTTATCTGGCAAACTTTAGTTGTCAGCAATAATTCCTTCTTTGTTGAGTTTCTTCATTGCTGCAACCATCAATCCTCATTCCATTTCTTTTTCAGTAAAAATCAATTTAAACAAACACAATACCTGCACGATCCAAGTGAATTCCCATTTCTCAACATCGCTGTGGATTCTTTCTGCAATCTCTGCTTAATTCTGCTTTACCTGCCTCTAAGAACTTAATTGTTCTTCTCCATTCTCCCAGCTGTACTCTGGTTGCTTGACTGTCAGATTAGAATCTGATCTTCCTTACCTGCATACACATCTCTTCACACATGATTTGATATAAATTCAAATTCAGTCTTCAACGCTTTTCAAGAAATCTTCATACAGAGCTAATACAGAGTTATTCCAGCTCTGATACCAAAAATGATGCAAGCCAAGAGCCTGCAATACCCAAGATCTTCAATAACCATGCATATAAGAATGCATGTCAGATTTTTCCAAATCAAAAACCTTAATTACTGGCAAATTCACACTTTAGCAATACATGCGATTGCTCTTCAACATATGTTCTCAAAACCCATATTCTCATAAGTGGAAGTTAATAACATGTCTTCACAATTTCTCTATTGGCTTTGAAACTCATACAAGGTTCTTTTATGAAGCCCAAACTCAAATCTTCAAATAAAACTTTATGCAAAAGTATAACTCAAATCCATGTTTACACACTTTCATACCCATCATTCAATTACAAAGCCAAATCTTACACATGCACCATTTTAAAATCGGATTTCTCAATCAAAAGTCAAATGCGCCCCTTGTTATCATTATACAATGTGTATCATTGTTTTTAAAACGAGCTTGCATTGTTTTAATCCCTCTTATTCCATCAATCCACGCTCATGTGAATATTCCAATTCAAATATTTCATTCATGTTTGATTTAATACCCATGAGTCTTCATACGACTTTCATTCAAGAAAATACCAGCGCTCTTAACTACAATCTGCTCATGTAATTTAACTTACCTCCTCTATGGAAAATCTGGCCCACGCAACTCTTTTCAAACCTGCATTTGTTTTTCAACTTCCACTGGCAACCTCTGGATAGTTCCGCTGCACACGTTACCACTGGTTTGAAATCAAACCTGTGCCTCATTCAACACGTCCAATAAACTGTAGATCGACATATGCTCCATCGATTTACCCAGAAATCGGTTGGGCATTCAATCATTGGTCGTTCAGTCAAACGTCCTTTCGGCATTTCTTCCACGTCTTTTTCTCACAAGCGTAGACTCTGTATGAAATCGATTCTCATTTACACCATAAATCAATCAATTCAGTTTCATAATTCTAGATCCTTTCACTGCACGTAGATCTGCAAATTAATACAATTCTATTCCAATCTTCTTTACACAGAAAAAACCTTTCAATCGATTATTACATGGTGTATAAAAACCCCACATAGCATGTCAGATCATTACGCTGTTCATGCCAGCAATTTTCAACCTGACTCACATCATTAATAAGTGAAATCAATCCTGCTTGTAGCGCTCAACACAATTCATAACAGATATGAGGATCTACTCCTGATTTAGATCTGGTATTGTGCATTCTTCTAAACATATCGACTATTACTCATTATAACAGTACAAAGGATGTGAAATCAAATTTCATCAATGTTGCAAATGCTGCCACTGTTTCATTTCAAGTCTGCGCCCTTAAACACACATTAAAATCGACTTCCAACAGAAATTTTCACTTAGAACGACGCCCTATTGATTTGCAAACAGAGATTTTAATGCCATTTTACCCTTAATGATTTGCATGGAAGTTTTCACACAAATAAATGTGATTTCAAGCCCATCGATCATTTCTTCATTAATTCAACAATGCCATGAACTTCAGGAAACAAATATACAATTTCTCAATCAACCAATGTATATAAACTGAAACAAAACAATAACTTACAAACTTTTGCTGGCCAGATATTTCAATTCTGTGGCCCTTTACAATTGCTGAAGGCTTACAGCCTTGCTGTTCAAGCCTACTCTCAATCTCACACTCTCTCACAATCTCAATGTGTTTTTCTCTCAAAACCCCCTCCTATTTATACAATTTTAAAAATGATCTAATTTAATGCTTTATCCCTTCAATTCCTCAACAAACCCCTAAATCTCTCAACATCCCTAAAAGATAGATATTTATCCCTAAAAACTTTCAACTAATTCTAACTTAGACTCCATTATTAATTCTAAATAATCTAGAAACTAATTTCTCTCACATTTACAAATTCTCACAAATGATTAATTAAAATATAATTAATCACTCAAAATAATATTAATATTTACATGAAATTTAATATTTCTTCAAAACATGAAACCCCCTAGCTTAGATAAAATATAAGGTGTTTTTCTCGGAACAAATGCTCCTGCATCACTTAGTGTTGAAATTGATTCTCAAAACCCAAAATAAAACTTAGGTTATAACTAAAACCTTTGGTGGTCAACAGACCAGGCGAATAGCATGGACCATTACGTGTGATCGGTTGGCAGTTCATGTGGTGATAAATGATGGTTCAACGCAACTTTCGATGCGGCTTACAAACCGAAGGTCTTCATACCTGTCATATGCGATGTAATTAGATTTTACAAATTCGGTTTAATAAAATGAAATGTGGTGGGTTTTTAATAAGGTTTTATATAAATGTTTTAACCCACCATGTTTTATAAAAATGTATTGTAAATTCTGATTCATATGATTTGTTTCAATGTTTTAACCCTACTTTTATTATATCATAGTTTTAGGTTTGATATATATATATATATATATATATATATATATATATATATATAGATATATATTTTATATATAAGATTTGTTTTGTGTTTTTTATTTTAAAAGAATTTAATATATTTAAAATATTCAATAAAAATAAAGTGTTTTTATTTTTTGATTTTGATGTTTTAAATATAGTTTTTCAAATTAATCTAATGTTTTTTTATAAATTATTAAAATAATGAAATTATATTCATTTATATACAAAAATGGATAAAATGATAAATTAATGATTCACTCCTTTATTAATGGATATATCAAACCAATTGAAGGAGATAAAAAATCAATGTGGAATGCGAAATGATGTGCTAAGTCATGTGGAAGAAATGCCAACTAGTGAAGTCAAATACCAAATGTGAGGTGATGCGACAACCAAAGATGCCACTTTATCTTCAATTGATCATTTATGAAAATATTTCCATGAATGCAAAAGGCAAAAAGGAGGTGCAAAAAATATGATCAAAACCATGAGGCAAGTGGTAAAGTTTCAAGAAGTCAAGAATTTTTTCAAAATGCCAATAAGGAAGGGAGTTGGAAAATGAAGGGTCCCTAAAATCAAACAAATATAATAAAAGGCCTTCAAACAAGTGCATTTCACAACAACTAATCGAAAATGAGGTCAAAACAAATTAATAAGAACAAATCTAACTCATTTAGGCCTTTCCTCATTTTCGAATTTTAATAGTAGTACTATCAAGTGATCGTTTAAAAGGGTCCCCATTTTTCATTTAAAAGTGAAAAATGGGGGGGTTGTGTTTCACCACAACAATGGCGACATACTGGGAAGAACCAATTATCTCTATTCAAATTGATAATAAAATTATAAGGAAAAAGAAATAGAAGTTAAATAAATCAAATTGCCAAGATTCATACTTTTCTTCGAAACTCTTAAATGAAATAAAATACTATAATTTTGCATATCTTGTAAATATTGATTATAAGAGAACTAATTACAGAAAACTATTTAATGACAACTTTAAACTTAAGGAACACAAACATGTTGTTTTGTTTAGTGATAAAGATGAACTCTTATAATCATAGGTAGGACCACTGCTGCCAGCAGGCGTCCATAGCCTTGGCAGGGTTACCTCTTAGCCCAAAAATGTCAGTATCCCATGTAATATATAAATATTCAGAGAAAAATTTATTTTATTAAAAACCCGAGAACCATTTCCCTGGATTGGTGACCAGATCATGGCCATTCACAAGTTTTGATAGTCATGAGCAAGCCGGCTCATGATGAGACCTCTTGTCTTACAATGTGAAGTCGTAAGCCATTATCCTGATGTGGTAATCATATTGACAATGTCATAATTATCAGAACCTATGATCATAGTAGTTTGGCTCTATAGATGATCAATAGATCAAGTATCTTGTAGAAAAATGCTCAAAAATTAAGTTGCTCAGAATTGGTCTGAACTAGAACGACTGGAAAGAGCTCGGAAAAACAATCCTGTAGACGCAAACAGCACTGAAAACCAACGCCATATGAGAAAGATATTTAGCTTTGAAGTTTGCCAATTTCAGTTAAAAAATGGCCAAAATTTGACTTTATAAATATATATATATATATATATTATTAAAAAAAGAATATTCCACAGAATATTCTACGAAATATTTCGCAGGAAGCCAATGAAAAGGCACCATGTGGCCATCCCGGAGGCTGCCACGTGGTCCCAAGGTCAAATGAAATGGGCGTTCAAAAGTTTGTTTGTCGTGGGCAGATTGGTATCAGAGCTTTAGGTTTTTCTTAAGAGTTTGTGAAATTTGTGTAAGAATATTATGTTATTCTGCAAAATTTTATGCTTACTAGGCTGAAATTAAAAAGAGGGGAAGGTCAATTGGTTAGAGAACAAGTTAATCCTCAACCAAGGAGGGCTAGAGTGCCATTATCTCCACCTTCCATTCCATCCTCATTAACCGTAGAATCAGCCACAAACATGTCTTCCTGAGAAGGAGAAGTACATGAGGAAGTGGATCCCAAGGAAGAAGAAAGAGTCTTTAGAAAAGCTTTCTTGGACATGACTGAGATGGTTAGGATCCTCTACCAGGAGAGAAATGATAGGATTGCTGGAGAAGGGTCTAGAAACCAAAGAGAAGAAGGAGATTCTTCAGGAGGGAAGAAAAACAAGGATAAGTCTAAGAAAGGGAATGGAGGAAATGATGATCCTTCAACTCCATCGTCATCCTCTTCCTCCACATCATCCTCTTCAACTTCTATTAATCAGTCACACAAAACAAAAACATCTCTTAAAAATCCTTTTTTAAAGCTTGATGTGAAGTTTGAGTTGCCGATGTTTAATGGTGATGTGAATGCAGAAAAATTGGATAACTGGATTAGACAGCTGGAAGTATATCTAAGAATTCAGAATTTTCATGATGATGACACAAAAATCCAATTAGCCTCTTTGAGAATGGATGGAGCAGCTTTGGTTTGGTGGGAAGCCAAAACAAGACAGGAAATTAAAAAACAGGTAAGATAACTCTAACTTGGAATGATTTTATTACTGCTATTAAGAAACAGTTTTATCCTCTTGCTCATATTCAGAAAGAAATCATGAATTGGCAAAATTTTAGGCAACTTAAGGGTAAAAATGTGCAAGATTATACCCAAGAGTTTAGAAGGAGAGCACTTCTACTTGGAGTAGACTTACAAAGTCAAGACACCTTGTTGAAATACATAGGAGGTTTGCACAATTATCTACAACATACTATTCTAATGTTCAATCCTACCATCTTAGATGAAGTCTGTGTGCAGGCTACACATTTAGAAGCTAGAGGAAAGAATACTTTTGATGAGGATAGTAATTCCAAAAACAAAGGAAAGAAGAGAGTTGCAAATTCAAGAAAAGACAAAGGAAAGTTCTTTTGCAAGAACTTTTCAAAGACAAGTCATGATGAAGATCATTGTTGGAAGCTTCATCCTAAACTGAAACCAGAAAAATATAAGAACAAAAACAATACCAAAGAAAAGGAGAAAATTGTAGCAACAGTTGAGCAAGACTTAGGGTCAGACTCAGGAGATGAGACAAAAAGCATAGCCATGGTTTTAAAGAACATTAAGGGGAAAGAAATGGTGCAAGACACAATTCCCAGTTCTAGCTTTTTGAATTGTCACAAAGATACTCATGAAGAAAAGAGGAGGATAGAGCTCTTCCATGTGAGGGTAATTTCAAAACATACCAAAATTGACACACTATTTGACAGTGGATCACAAGCTAACCTCATATATGAAGACTTGGTCAAGTAGCTTAAACTTGAGACCATTCCACATCCAAAGCCTTATCCACTTGGATGGATATGCAAGGATGCCAATTTGCAAGTCTCAAGGAAGTTCATATTGTGCTTTGCAATAACTGCACACTTTATTGACACAGTGGAACTTGATGTGGTGCCGCTTGATATCTCAGGTATTGTTTTGGGAAGTCCTTATTTATTTGACAGGAAGGCTATCTTTCATCGCCATGAAAACAAGTATCACTTGTTCAAAGATGGTAAAGAGTACATTGTGAGAGCTCACAAGAAGAAGCTGGAATCTTCTTTACTCCATGCAAGTCAATTAAAAAGACTGGTTAATGCAAGTCAAAGTCTAACTTTTTTAATGTTGAAACGACCAGATTTTGAGCATTCGCCTGTTTATGATGTTGCTAATAACATGTCTCAGTTTGATAAAAGTTTGTCTTTGAAAAAAGACGATGTTATGTTGCACAAATTGCCTTTTGGGTCAGCCAGTGCAGTGAATGAAGTGTCAAAGCAAAGCAATGCAAGCAAGGAGGATACACAATTCAGCATGGGACAAAGCTGGTTTCAGAATGGTAGAATTCACCATGGGAACAATTTGCAAGGTGAAAGTTATTTTAAGTCTTCTGGGAAGTTTGATCAGTGTAGAAAAATTTTGTTTTCTGTAGATTACAATTGTTGTTCTGCAAATTTTAATAATTTTCATCATGACTCTGTCAATCTTAGAAATGGTCGATCAGTTGATTCCAGAGACAGATTATCATTTTCTCAAAAGATTCATTTGATGAAATCGGGTATATTTCAGTTATTCAAGGGTGGAAGAGTGGAGAATCAGTCTCCACATCATCAGTTTCAGTAATCAGAGAGCTTTTGGGGTCCAAAAGCTTCCCATTTGGGAGGTGTGATCAGGAGATCAAGTCTCTTGTAGAAAAATGCTAAAAAATTAAGTTGCTCAGAATTGGTCCAAACTAGAACGACTGGAAAGAGCTTGGAAAAATGATTTTGTAGACATGAACAACACTGAAAACCGACACCGTATGAGAAAGATATTCAGCTTTGAAGTTTGCCAATTTCAGTTAAAAAATGGCCAAAATTTGACTTTATAAAAAAAAAATTTATTAAAAAAAGAATATTCCACAAAATATTCTTGGAATATTCTGTAGAATATTTCGCAGGCGGCCAATGAAAAGGCACCACGTGGCCAGCCCAGAGGCTGCCACGTGGCCCCAAGGTCAAATGAAATGGGCGTTCAAAAGTTTGTTTGTCGCGGGCAGGATTTGAGCCCGGGTCGACGGTGGAACAGCCGAGCGGCCCAACCACATGGGCTATATTGGTTCTTTTTAAAATATGGGAACGAATGTTTATTTTAATTTTAAATTTGATATGGGCGGGGCCCAAAAGGGGGCCAGCCCCCACTGCATGCGACCAACGGCTCATAACCTTGGCATAACTCCACCGGCGCGCAAACTTCACAGTCACGTTTTATATTAATTACCACCGTTCATACATGTGACCAACTCAAAACAAAAAACTGTAATATTTATTACAAGCCCTAACCGCACGGATAAAGTTGGAGACTCCGCCTTTTTTGGCGCCACTCACTAATTTAGTGGCCTTATCTGCAGTTACTCCACAATTAGTGGAGGATTTTTAGCCCTAATTGGGAAAAAGTCAGTTACAGTCATAACTTGGGCTAGGGAAGTCCTTTTGAAGCGAATTTTTTTTTCATTTTGGGGTATTGAAGCATTCTAGAGCTGTTGGGACAGGTTGCAGAGCCATCAGGGTGCTCTATCAGTGATTTTATTAGCGATTTTGGTTGTGGAGCCACCAGGGCTTGGTGAAAGATCAGCTGTGTTGGACTATACTCATCCATTGGAGGTGAATGAATAGTCGATTTATACTGATTTTAGTCCTCTGTTTTTTAATTTGCAGCTAATTTTTCCTTTTGAGGCTTTCTACACAGTGTAATTCTTAATTTGAGCATTAATGAAAAAGGGAAAAGCCTATTTAGAGGCTTTTGGACCCAGCAGAGGTAGCCGAAGAGAGGGGTGAACTGCTTAAACAAATGCTTACTGTTATGTTGTGCATTTTTGCTATTATATTTCAGATTTTACTACACTAAACAGTAAATTTTCATAAGTCCACTTTTCCCAATTAGACGTATACAGTGATCACAACTCATTAGTTTCACTTCAAACCACATTACTTCCATTGCAGAATACTTGAAATTTCTTATTCACACATAAAATTTTGATTAATGAATACTTTGCACATAAACAAATACTTTCATTGATCAGATCTATTTAGTGTTTACATTATATTTCTTTAGGCAGAGCCAGTAAGAGGGCTAGAAGCTTCTGGTTTCATCCTTTCTAGTAAAGGTGAAATAACCAGTAAAAGCCCCTACTGTCAATCTCTGTATAAGAAATACTTTGTTCACACAATTTCAGATCAACAGAGACCCCCTATCTTTCAAATTCTTTGTAGATTTTAATTTATTCTTTGATAATTGGCGATAATAGATGGGGAGACAAATTATCTCTTTAAGAGATTTGGGATGACATGGAAGAGTTTAAAAACTAAACTTTTGATATTGCTTGTGTTAATTTAGCTAAAGCTGATTTTTAAGATAAGCTGTCGTAAAAATAAACTCTTTTTTTATATTTTGAGATCATCAAAATGATAATAAAAGAAATATTTAGAGTTTTAAATTAAAATCTGAATGGAAGCAATTTTGAAAATTAACTCGATATTCTTTCTTTAACCCTAGAATTCTCTTTAAATATAGAGTTAATAATTTCCCATGAATGAAACCAAAGTTGAATAGAAAAATTCCTCTTACTAACAGTTGATAATACCACTAAAAAAATATGTATGAGGATTTTCAAAGTAATTTAAAATTATCCATCATGAAATAAACTCTATTGAAAAGGGCAAAAATTTAAAATGAAAGAACTAAGAATAAAGACAAACAAGCTTTTAAGAAAATAACTCAAACAAGATGATGACGTTTTGACAAAAACATTAAGTTTGTGTTTTCAAATATTCATCAAGTTAATTTATTGTCTTTTTTATTTTATTTT
Organism: Pinus albicaulis; assembly: GCA_034641835.2. Classification (NCBI taxonomy): domain Eukaryota; kingdom Viridiplantae; phylum Streptophyta; class Pinopsida; order Pinales; family Pinaceae; genus Pinus; species Pinus albicaulis. The sequence continues at coordinate 1,253,839,029 of CM076583.1, forward strand.
TATTTTATTTTATTTTTTATTTTTAAAAGAGTTATCGTGTTCCTAAGTTTATTAAAATCAAATCAATTTAAATGAAAGATAGCAAACCATAAAGAAGATCATCAAGAGAATAGATCATGAGAAACATCTTTACAATATAAAAAGTATAAAATGATGAATATGTTTCAAAATTAAAAATTTTATCTTATAAGATGTTTCTTAAGTGTTGCTCCTATTTTAAAAGCATTGATGCAGTTTTGAAATTTTTATTCAAATGCTTTAATAGGAATTTTTGCCAATTTTGCTTAAAACTTATTTTGTAAGTCTTTTAACGATGATGTTTTAAAAGTAAGACTAACAATTAGTTTTTAAAAAGAATTATAAATGAAGTAAGAAGCAAAATTTGGAAAAGGAAAAGGAATTCCCTATATGAATCATGGTGATTTTATTTTCTGAATTTATTTCGCTAGAAAAACCAAATCCTCAAATTGCACTCATAAAAACCTGCAAGAGAAAGAAGATAAGGATAAGAAAATATAACTAAAAGAGAAAATAAAAGAAAGGAACAAAGGAGAAATGAAGATCAACATGTTCACAGACCTAAGAAAAATGCATACCAATTTACCTTGTGAATCTTGACGTCTTCATATGAAGAGTATATAAAAATAGGCAAGATTAGTCATATTTATGTCTAAGTTTGGATATGTTGAAAATCATGATTTATTGAATCTAAAAACTAAGCGATGCTATAAGAATTATTCACATGATAAAAATGAATTGACATATGAATAAAGTGAGATAATAAAATATTGTGTGTCATCATTTGATCTTGTGAATTCTTTTTATTAAACATTATTTAAAATGTAAATTTAAATGCTATTGCAATTATATGAGTAAAAAGTGGAAATGGACCTTATATTTGAGTTAACATTTTAAAATGTGGGGTTTATCATTTATCAAATGTAAAAAATTGTTTTATTAATGAAAACCTCAAAAATGAGAAAAATGCCAACTAAGTGTCTGATGGGTCCCATCCTTATTCATCATAATTGCATTATTTGGAAAACAACAAAAATATGAAACATAATTAAATTTATTCCTACTCTAAACCTTTTGAAGGAAAATGACTAGGTATAGTCATATTTCCAATGTAACCAAGCACTAATTTTATTTCCTGCAAAAATATACATTACATGTGCTAGAAAAATATAAATCTTAATTATTAAATTATATACAAAAATCCTAGAATATTTATACATGTTAATTCCTAAGAATGAAAATAGAAGAAATTTATAATTAGAAAATTTTATGCTAAAATGATTTTCTAACTGAAAATGAAATTTATCGAAATATGTACAATCTAAAGGGTTAGAGATGTTACCTTTAAGGATCCACCAAGGTTCTGTTTTTTTAAATTGTGCAATAGAAGTATTAACATCAATTGTTTCTAGGATTTTAAAGAAATTGTGTTTTTCCCTTATGAGACGTTGATCATCGTCATAAAGAGAAAAATAAGGAAAATCCTTAGAGGAATATATTATGTGTACATCAGAATTAAGACAACTAACCAACCCATGATTAATATTGAAAAATTGTAATAGAGTTTGATGATCTAAATCATAATGGAATGGGGGAGTTTTGAACTTATAAACTGATCTAAACTCATGAATATCGTAATTATTAAATATCACATCCTTTTCAAATGATTTGTAAGTATCTTGAATATTGTAGAAAGCATGGATAAAGGTTTCCAGATTCATATTGATAAGTAATTGATCATTTAAAAATACCCCTCGCATTTTATGATGCAATTCATTCTTAAGTTTTGAACCATCAAATATTCCAACAGCCTGTTGACACATACAATGATTAGGTTGAAAATAATGATAATCGTAATGTAAGTTAGGTGAATTTTCTTCAAGATGATCATTTTTGTTTCCTTGAATTAATGATGTGTCATCTATTATCGCAATATATTTAGCTCATTTTCAAAAGAAGAATTATTGTTATGATTGTTCTTTAAGTCTTATTATTGTATAGAATTCGATTCTATTGAATTTGACTCATTATCATAAACATTGGGAGGTACCATAAAAACATCTTCAAATGTAAGATTCTCTCCTGATGTTGATGGTTGATACAGATTAAAATTTTCATTTAAGGATTCAATAGGATCAATAATAGAAACAAGATTGAATGTTGGAGATTCTTCTTTGTGTTCCATATAAGTTTTTATATTATGTTTCTGAACAACATAAGTAAATTTCTCAATCATAATTTTCTTAGGAGGTAAATCATCATAATGAAATCTGTAGCATAATAACATAAATCTATCAGAAAGTTCGCTAACAGTTTCATTATCAAAGATTGTAAATTCATCAAATTCTAAGCACAACTTCACATAGATGTAATTGTGATGAGAAAAAAAAATACCTGCATAAAGTGATTCCAAGAGTGAATACACTTAGCTAGGAGGATCTTGTACATTCTTGAATCCTTCCTTGAAGTGTGAGAGTGAATAACCTGCAGATTTCATTGTCTTTAGTGATGTTGAAAAATTTTCATTTATGCATAAATTGATCAACATGATCTAAAGAAGAAATGAAATTCTCACCATCATATTGCAGTTCATATATTGATTCAATTTGTCTCTTGGGTATACCTCTCATAGGCTTGCGTGAACTAAAAGCATGACCCAATGTAGGAATACAAATAGGAGCCATGGCTAGTTACAAATGTTAAACAAGATTTCATGTAAATTAACTAGCTCAGGCCCTCCTAGCACCAAAAATGTTGAAGCCTCGAAAATCGCTGCAACAACATTGGGGGATAACCACCCGGTCCGGAGCTTAAAGCAGCTCCTTTTCTGTTTAGAGTAATGGCTTCGATTGGTTAATTTAGGTCCAGTTACCTTTTCCCAAACTCTGATTACTTAAAATACAAATTTCATTCATTAACGGAGAAGAGATATCAGATCAGCTCTCTTGTTGATTAGGCAAGAGAGTTGATCCTTAAGCTGATTAGGGGCTCAGCCAAGCCATGACTAAGTTATGTCTTATAATTAGCCTAACTATTCTAACCTAACTGTCTTTATAGTATTAAATTAATATTAATTGTTAATCCTAAAGTAACACACTGTTAATGCTACATTTATCATTAAAGTCTTTGTTAAGTGCTAAAGTATTCATGTTTATCTCATATGTCAAATCTAAACTAATAAATCCTATGTTATTATGCTAATTAACTAACTATACTATGTAAATAATTATACCTTATACTATAATATATTCCTAAATATCACTAATATAGTTCTAATAATAGTTTTAAATATTTAATCTAGTTTATTATGAGATTATAATATATCTATGATAAACTATGAAATGAATGTTAACTAAATATTATTATTATTATTCTAAGTAAAAAATTAATAATATCTTAGTTAACTATACTACCATATTTAAAGTTAAAATTATTCTAATTGCCTTAAGTTATTATTATTTATTGAAAGTGAATGTTACAAATTAATGAGTAGTTAGTATGTTAAGGCTAACTCTAAAAAGAAAAAGAAAAATGATTTATAATTTTTATTGTTATTAATTAAAAACAAATGAATTAATATACACTATATTACATTAGTTCTTATAATTGATTTTTTAGTATTTTGAATAATGATTAAAATCAATCATAGAAGTTTGACTAATCTAATGACTAGATTGTGCCACTAAAAATAAAGATGTTTTCCTTTAACTAAAAAAGACTTTTATGTTGAGATCATTTACAAATAAAAAATTAATCTAAAACGAAAATCCTATCTCGGACTAAGATCGGATAGCCCTCTCTTAATTCGAGAGCAAATTAAATAAAAATAGGGGAAAGACAGGTTTATGATTAAATTCACTATGTAGTTTCCATTAATTAAAAGAAGAAATTCATATTAATTAATGGGATAAAAGAAAAATACATTTGCGAGTTAAATATAAGAAATTATTATTCAATCGCAAATATATTTTAGTGAATTTGTTATAGATCTGATTTCGTTCTACCTCTTGGAGATAGCTCCTGCAAAGCTTCAAATCATATCAATATTGAACCAACATAAATGTTAAGTATCAATAAGAAATATATTTTAGAATAGAAATCGAAATCGATTATAAAACAGGGGGAAGGACTGGTTTATGATCGAATTCGCCATGTAGTTTTCATTAACTAAAAGAAGAAATTCATATTAATTAATGAGATAAAAGCAAAATACATTTGCGAGTTAAATATAAGAAATTATTATTTAATTTCAAATATATTCCAGTGAATTCGTTATAGATCCGATCTCGTTCTGCCTCTTGGAGATAGCTCCTGCAAAGCTTCAAATCATATCAAAATTGAACCAACATAAGTGTTAAGTATCAATAAGAAATATATTTTAGAATAGAAATAGAAATCAATTACAAAACTTGGACAAAAATAAAAATTCAGCATTCAGGTAGAAATACTCATGAATGGAAATTCAAAATAATTCCAAAGCTTTGCTTACAAGATGTGCAGTCATTGAGAATTTGAGACCTATGATTTTACTACATGCAGAAATGCTAAGCAATATTACAAAGGCCAAAAAATCTCTTACAATCTTTACAATCACCTCCTCTACACAAAACAGAAATGCATAAGTGTAGATTGAATGATAGCAAAGAATCCCCTATGCTAGATCGCGACCCCTTGTCCTTCTGATCCTGTAGTGTCTCCTTCAAACCATTGAGAAAATTATTTAAAGAAATCCCCCCCCCGGCTTGGTGTGCTTGTGACGGTTTATATAAGGCTTCCTTTGAACTTTTAATTTCCAAAAATACATTTGGTTGAGCAAAACCTATGATAAGGGATTTGAATCCCTATCTCCATACATATCCTCATACATAGGGATAAATACCCCCAATCCTTAGCGCTGAAATTGATTCTCAAAACCCAAAATAAAACTTAGGTTATAACTAAAACCTTTGGCGGTCAACAGACCAGGCGCATAGCATGGAATGTTACGTGTGATCGGTTGGCGGTTCATCTGGTGATAAACAATGGTTCAACGCAACTTTCGATGTGGCTTACAAACCGGTGGTCTTCATACCTGTCATATGCGATGCGATTAGATTTTACAAATTTGGTTTAATAAAATTAAATGTTGTGGGCTTTTAATAAGGTTTTATATAAATGTTTTAACCCACCATGTTTTATAATAATGTATTGTAAATTCCGATTCATATGATTTGTTTCAATGTTTTAACCCTAATTTTATTATATCATAGTTTTAGGTTAGATTTTTTTTTTATATAAGATTTGTTTTGTGTTTTTTATTTTAAAAGAATTTAATATATTTACAATTTTATATTTACAATATTCAATAAAAATAAAGTGTTTTTATTTTTGGATTTTGATGTTTTAAATATAGTTTTGCAACTTAATCTAATGTTTTTATAAATTATTAAAATAATGAAATTATATTCATTTATATAAAAAAATGGATAAAATGGTAAATTAATGATTCACTCCTTTATTAATGGATATATCAAACCAAGTGAAGGAGATAAACAATCAATGTGGAATGCGAAATGATGCGCTAAGTCATGTGGAAGAAATGCCAACTAGTGAAGTCAAATACCAAATGTGAGGTGATGTGACAACCAAAGATGCCACTTTATCTTCAATTGATCATTTATGAAAATATTTCCATGAATGCAAAAGGCAACAATGAGGTGCAAAAAATATGATCAAAACCATGAGGAAAGTGGTAAAGTTTCAAGAAGTCAAGAATTTTTTCAAAATGCCAATAAGGAAGGGAGTTGGAAAATGAAGGGTCCCTAAAATCAAACAAATATAATAAAATGCCTTCAAACAAGTGCATTTCACAACGACTAACCGAAAATGAGGTCAAAACAAATTAATAAGAACAAATCGAACTCATTTAGGCCTTTCCTCATTTTCAAATTTTAATAGTAGTACTATCAAGTGATCGTTTAAAAGGGTCCCCATTTTTCATTTAGAAGTGAAAAATGGGGGGGTTTTGTTTCACCACAACAGGTCTGCATCACGACAGCTCGACGATGTACTACCCTCAAGCCAATGGCTAGGTTGAAGCTGTGAACAAAGTTCTTGTCACGATGCTTCAACGTACGATTGGGGTCCACAAATCAAATTGGCATCTCATGTTATTTTCGACTCTTTGGGCATACAGAACCTCGGTGAAGAACGCAATCGAGTTTATGTAGAAATTAGCTGAATAAATCACTTATTCAATGAAGATTAACCCGATCATACATCAATTTCGAATTGCATGCATAACACATAACCCTCTTCTACAATTAATTGTCACATGCGGAAATAACATAGAAGCAATCGCACATCAATTCAATCACACATTAACTCAGTATGTATGGGGAAAGCCTATAGCTGAAAACCCCCCAGCTATTGTGTATATTATAATGGAGAAATCATGTAACAATCATAGTACAAAAACTCTTTACAAGCTCTCATGCACTACCTCCCATGCTACACACTATCAAGCTAGATCTAGCAAATCACTTGCTCCAATCCTTAGCCACTTGATAGCCAACCTTGATTGCGCATTTTAATGCTAGGTGATGGCCTCCTTATATAGATAAACCACCAGCCTAAACTTTGCAATACTCATAGCTTACTCCACCTATCTATGTGTTGCAAATAGCAACAGTATAGTTACAACTGATAGCTAACTCTACCCTTTCATCTATCTCTTTCACTGGTCTTCACTGAACTGATCATGCACTGTAGTGAACTGAAGTGTTCTTGAGTTTACTAATGAGTTAATATTTAGTAAATTAAATATTATTTAATTTACTCCACTCATATCTAGTTGATTAGTTAGTTTAACTAATCCCAACTAGTTCAACTAAAACAAAAAGAACATAACTCCACTACTTGTCCCGTTAACTCCTCCAAAACTTCTGCCACTGAAGTCTAACTGAAGTAAACCATGCAAGATGCCATCAAACCCTAGGAACCACGTGATTCCTTGTGTCAGTTGCATGAGCCACTTCCATGACTCAAACTGAAGTGCGCCAAGAGAGTAAATTGCTGTTTATAGTCAAAATATTATTAAGGGTAAATAATATTTGACTTCCATATTTTTAGGAGATCAGTCTAAAAATAGCCTGGGTCCTAAAAATTAGGGTCTCATCTATTTTTACCAACATGTAGCATACTTCAAGAATCTCCAAGTAGAATTCCCAAATTATGCTCCGTATGTCTAAAAATAGACATAGTCTAAAAATAGACTTTGCGCCAGAATTTGCCTGCGAGCCCACTTAGTGAAGGCGACTTCATTTCACTAAGCTCCATCATCTTGCTGCATTATCAACACTCCCTCTCAGCAAGATATGGATTATCTGCAATCCCTATCCTGCCTCTGTGGAATTCGAACTTGCTCCCGGTGAGCGCCTTCGTCAGGATGTCGGCATCCTGATCCTCCGTGGGAACATATGAAAGCATCATGATCCTCCGCTGAACACAATCTCTGATGTGATGGTACCTGATGTCGATATGTTTGGACCTATCATGAAATACTGGATTAGCCGAGAGCTTGATGCAGCTCTGGTTATCACAGTAGATCACCGTAGGCTCCAAATGCAACCTGAACAAACCTGCGAGGATCTTCCTCATCCAAATAGCCTCACATGCAGCCAAGCTTGCTGCCATGTACTCGGCCTCTGCTGAACCGAGTGCCACGGATCTCTGCTTCCTGCTGTACCAGGAAACTGCTGTCGACCCAATGCTGAAAACTCCTCCAGAAGTGCTCTTCCGGTCCGTTGGACTTCCTGCCCAATCTGCATCAGTGAAGCCAGAAAGCTTCACTCCATCCTCCTGTCTGTACCATAGACCATATCCCGATGTGCTTCTGATATAGCGCAATACATGCTTGCCCGCCTTCCAAAAGAGCTTGGTAGGCTTAACCATAGCTTGCGAAAGCTGGTTAACTGCATAGCATATATCGGGTCGAGTATTGACCAGATACATCAACGACCCCACCAACTGTCGATAGACAGTGGCATCCACTACCTCCTCCGAAGTAGCATTTCCCTTCCTCCAACCTCCAGGAAGAGGGGTATCAACAGGCTTGCAGCCTTGCATGTTGAACCTCTCCAGAATCTCCCGGGCATACTTGCCCTGAGAAACAAACAGTCCTCCACTGCGCTGCCAAATCTCCAATCCCAAGAAATAATGAAGGATGCCCAAGTCCTTCATCTCAAACTCTCGTGCAAGATCCTCCTTGCATGAAAGTATCAACTGCTCATCGCCAGTCAAAATCAGATCATCTACATACGGTACGATGATCAACAGCTTCCCCTCCACCACAATCTGGTACAGGTTTGGATCCGCCTCACTCTTGGAGAATCCAAGCCCGGTGAAGTAGCTGTTTATCCGAGTGTACCAAGCACGAGGTGCTTGCTTCAGCCCATACAGTGCTCTCTTGAGTCGGCACACATGCGACTCACTGCTGAAGATCTCAAAACCTTCAGGCTGCTCTATGTACACTTCTTCCTCAATAACTCCATTGAGGAACGCAGTCTTCACATCCATCCGATGAATGTGCCACCCCATCTGCGCTGAGAGAGCAAGGATCGTCCGTATGGAAGAGTACCTTGCGACAGGTGCAAAAGTCTCCTCATAGTCAATCCCCTCGATCTGTGAGAAGCCACGGGCGACACATCTCGCCTTGTACTTCTCCACACTCCCGTCAGCCGCCTGCTTCACCTTGTAGATCCATCGCGAACCTACAACTGATTTCCCAACCGGTCTTGGGACAATCTCCCATGAACTGTTCCTGATGATCGAATCATATTCTTCGATCATGGCATCAACCCATGCGGGTTCCTCCACAGCTTCCTCAAAAGAGGATGGCTCTGTCACAACACATTGACTCATAAGAGCCATGTATCCAGTGTACCGATCCGGTGACTGTCTCTGTCTGCGCTGTGCTGGAGGTGGTCCTACAACCTTCTCTGCATCCCGAGCCAGTCGCTCAGCTTCTGTAGTGCGCATGCGCCCTCTGATGGTTGGCGCTGCCTGGGTGGTTTCTTCCACCTCCCGAACCTCCTCTTGTGGCTGATCCACATCCGGAAGCTCCTCCTTAGGAACTAACAGCTCCTCATCTGCATGCAAGTGTAGCTCCCTCTCAAGCGAACACTGCATGGCTTTCTCCTCCTGAAATTTTATATCCCGCCGCACAACAGTCTTGCGACTGTCTGACAAATACACCCGGTAATTGTGAGGTGTATCAGTGTACCCCACAAATATTCCAACCTCAGCAGTTGGATCCAGCTTCCTTCTCGCATCCTTCGTCACATGCATGTAGACAAGAGAACCAAAGATCCACAAATGGGAAATATCAGGCCTCTTGCCAGAATAAGCCTCCTCTGGTGTACTCATGCCAAGAACCTTGTGAGGACAACGGTTCCGCACATACACTGCTGTATTGCATGCCTCAGCCCACAAGTGAAGGGGTAGGCCCTGATCATGCAACATCGCCCGTGCAGCACCCACGATCGTTCTGTTCTTCCGCTCAGCCACCCCGTTCTGCTGTGGGTTATGGGGTGCGATGAGCTCTCTCCGAATCCCTTCTGCGCTGCAGAACTCCTTGAATTCAGCCGAGATGAATTCACCACCGTTATCACTCCTTAGAGCAATCACCTTCTTCCCCGACTCCTTCTAGACCAGTGCTTTAAACTCACAGAACTTCGCGAATGTATCGCTCTTCCTATGCATGAAGAAGATCCATCACTTTCGAGAGAAATCATCAACAAAGATCACATAATACCTGTGCTTTGTTGTCGAAGCAACTGAGAAAGGACCACACACGTCTGTGTGAACTCTCTCAAGGATCGTCGTGGCGTGACCATCCTTCTCGTGAAAGGTGGCTTTCACATACTTCCCTAAAGTACACCCCTTGCACTGATCTGACTGCGCAAGGGTGCCCTTAGGAAGTCCAGGAGAAATCTGCTGCAGAATCTTCAAAGCTCCATGGTGAAGATGGCCCAATCTCCTGTGCCATAGTTCACCCTCATCATCCCGGCTCACCACATCTCCAGCCTTGCATGCCATAGTCAAGCAAGGGGCCATTCACCCGCAACCGATAGCCACTCCGGAAATCAACCCCTATCTTCCGGGTCTCTCCAGTAGTCTTACTGCGCAGGAAGGCTTTTCCTTCGCTGAAGACCACATCATACCCCTTATCCTCCAACATCGCTACTGAAATCGGGTTCTTCTTCAATCCAGGTACATGCATGACATCCTTTAGTACAAAGGGTTTACCAGACTCCCTCTGAAAGGATACGGTACCGATACCAGTCGCACTGTATCTACCGTCATCGCCCATCTCGATGTGCATACCCAAATCTTTGTCCTCCAGATCTGAGAACAACTCCCGATCTCCCGTCATATGAAATGACGCACCACTGTCCAAGAACCACACCGATCCCAGCACACTCGAAACTAAGCATGCAATCAGTGAAACTTTGACAGCCACCCCCACACTTCCCAGCTCATCTCTGCACTGAGTGAACTTCGTGAGGTATTTGGCGATGCTGTCGCCCTTCTCCATCTTGATGTTCCTGAGCTTATCTTTGAGCACCAGCTTCCTTTGGTCGCTCTTCTTCTCGAATAGATCCGTCAAAGCTTTCCACATTAAATATGGAGTAGCCTTTCCATGCAGGCTGGATACAATATGATCCTTGACGCCCTCCAACAGGATCCTTCGACATTTCGCGATCTTCTTTTGCCATGCATCGACCAAAGCCGCATCAGTGGGCTTTGGGACATCCGCATCCACGAACTCCTTCAGACCATTATCTTCTAACACTGCTTCCATGCGATCCTTCCATGCAACATAATTCGAACTGCCTTCAAGAGCATATTCGAGCCGCAAACCATTGAAAGAAGACATCTTTCAACACCGGCACCAAGAAGAACAACCTTCCGCAAAATTCGAATTCCAAACTCAAAGCTCTATCGCTTCCGATCTATACTTGAAAACAAATTATTTCCAAATCAGAGATTGACTGCAAAGGGCATTCACCAGATCTTTCACCTTACAAAGAAGGATGAATATTCCGGAGGCTACCTGGCCCGCATGCAGACTCTGTCAGAGGAAATAAGTTTGCAATCACCGTAATAGATCTCGACAATTAATCTTGCTCCGATACCATGTAGAAATTAGCTGAATAAATCACTTATTCAATGAATATTAACCCGATCATACATCAATTTTGAATTGCATGCATAACACATAACCTTCTTCTACAATTAATTGTCACATGCGGAAATAATAGAAGCAATCTCACATCAATTCAATCACACATTAACTCAGTATGTATGGGGAAAGCCTATAGCTGAAAACCCCGCAGCTATTGTGTATATTATAATGGAGAAATCATGTAACAATCATAGTACAAAACTCTTCACAAGCTCTCATGCACTACCTCCCATGCTACACACTATCAAGCTAGATCTAGCAAATCACTTGCTCCAATCCTTAGCCACTTGATAGCCAACCTTGATTTCGTATTTAATGCTAGGTGATGGCCTCCTTATATAGATAAACCACCAGCCTAAACTTTGCAATACTCATAGCTTACTCCACCTATCTATGTGTTGCAAATAGCAACAGTATAGTCACAACTGATAGCTAACTCTACCCTTTCATCTATCTCTTTCACTGGTCTTCACTGAACTGATCATGCACTGTAGTGAACTGAAGTGTTCTTGAGTTGACTAATGAGTTACTAATTAATGAATTAAATAATATTTAATTCACTCCACTCATATCTAGTTGATTAGCTAGTTAACTAATCCCAACTAGTTCAACTAAAACAAACAGAACACAACTCCACTATCTGTCCTGTTAACTCCTCCAAAACTTCTGCCACTGAAGTCTAACTGAAGTCAACCATGCAAGATGCCATCAAACCCTAGGAACCACGTGATTCCTTGTGTCAGTTGCATGAGCCACCTCCATGACTCAAACTGAAGTGCGCCAAGAGAGTAAACTGCTGTTTATAGTCAAAATATTATTAAGGGAAAATAATATTTGACTTCCATATTTTTAGGAGATCAGTCTAAAAATAGCCTGGGTCCTAAAAATTAGGGTCTCATCTATTTTTACCGACATGTAGCATACTTCAAGAATCTCCAAGTAGAATTCCCAAATTATGCTCCGTATGTCTAAAAATAGACATAGTCTAAAAATAGACTTTGCGCCAGAATTTGCCTGCGGGCCCACTTAGTGAAGGCGACTTCATTTCACTAAGCTCCATCATCTTGCTGCATTCTCAACAGTTTACTCCTTTTCAATTGGTTTATGGTCTGGAAGCTACTCTCTCGATTAAATGTGAAATACCTTCGCTCAAGTTGGCTTTTGAATTACTTCCGAATACTTCGCCATAAGAAGAGCATCTCCTTTATTTAGAAAGATTGGATGAAACCTGCCGCTCTGCTGCTCTTGTTATCGAAGAACAAAAAAAATGGGTCAAAGCTCATTTTGATCAGTCAGTTTCCCCTCGTTCTTTCATTGAAGGAGATCTCGTCCTCCTGTATGACCAAGCTCGTGATAAGTTGGGGGCATGTAAATTTCAACCTATGTGGCATGTGTTATCACTCTAGTAATTTCTTAAGTTAT